>OX401421.1:15785390-15827890 GCA_947846245.1 Cerastoderma edule
ATTTCATGAGAGGTAGTCTCTCCGTTGACTTAACCCTTAAAATGCTGGGTAATTTTCTAAAAATAGCTTTTTGTGACGTCTGCTTTCCAAAACTTTGAATATCTGCTTAATTCTGTCGAAGAAAGATACTCAGAGAAGCAAACAGGTTAGAAAATTACTTGGCGGCTCGCCTGTGATCTTACCTGTTTGCATAAGCATGAAGTCGATTCAAGCACTTTATGGGTTAAACAATGCCGATGTTTCTAACCGAGTTTATCAGTAGATACAGACAATTTATGGGAGTCTAGCTTCGTCATTATGATCCTCGACGCGAAATGTATTATAAATTATGTGGACACGATGTAAACCCTAATGATCTTTACCTTGTACGAACATGCTATATAGATATACTTTGCAAGCTATCAATTACCGATAAAAAATTGCAGACGCATAGAAAACTAAGTTGGTCTTTGACGTCATATGAAACACCAAACAAGGCCTACCTTTCTTTATGATTTGTTCTATATCTAGTGCTATCCTATCGGAATCCTCAATGAATCTGACGATAGTCTCAGATTAGGAAATTTAATTCTTAATGAATTCAATTCAATTCAATTCAATTTTTATTCTCCATCGCGTATCATACAACAGTTCAGCATTGGTATAGTTCTAATGAAATAAACATTTAACATCCAACATTCTCCTCTGTTAACAGGCACCTTTTAAAGCCCAGTTCCTGGTAAAAAAATGAATTTAAAAAACACAGCAATGACAATTACTTGTTTATAGCCAACGCCCAAAAGACTGTTGAAAATATCATTTATCCCCACCAAACGAAAAACGACGGTGAAGACATTGCGACTTTGTGTAAATGATATCCATACAGTTCTATACAACCATATCTTCACGGTTTTCTCCTGCCATGGATCAATTAAAACTCCATTCTTTAAGGTGAACCTTATCGGGAGACGACAGTTGTACGCAAACACCCAAACTTTTACCGGACCGGCCCTTTTTGCGTAGATCATAATTTTACCTGTTTCTTCATATGAGTTTGGCTTGGTTTTGTTGATTATCGAAATCGGAGGCATCAGCCGACAACAATTTATCAGAATGAAAATTACTGTACCTTTTTAAATATTATTTTTATGGATAAGAAGTGGTGAAGGCGATGGACTTTGAGCCATCCTGTTCTTATGACAGTTTTGGGTTAAGTCCCAAGGCAAAATATTCGAAAGTCATAACCTTTTGATGGCGAGTTCTGGAATGGCCGCAAAATAACTAGATAAATGTTGGCAATGCTTTGAACTTGATAAGAAAAAAAGCTGTATTTTCATGTTGTCTTGTTGGCATTCTAAATGAGTAACAGCTGCGACCTTTTGTTGCAACATTTATTCGACCTCGATACCAATAAGACGTGATCGAACACACAACCAATGTTATTCGATGCAAACGCCAAACGCAATCAATGAGACTGTATAAGTCCTTTTTTCTTAAAAGTTTATATTGTTTTTCTCCATCAATTAAAGAATTGTAAAGATGTCACACAACAGAAAATACAGCTGATCTTGATTCAAGGGACCATAGTCAAATGAGACGGATTTGTGTGCATACGACAACAAACGGCTTTATACGGCCATCAAACGTTCTGTGAGCCCCAGTAGGATCTTTCCGGGAATAATCCGAAGCCGATCCCGATAAAATTTCCTAATCAAAGGCATCTTTCATCTATTCTATTTATCTTGTAACAGAAATAATTTTCACGTACTGTTTATGTCTGGCCGCTTAAAACAAGGTGCAATGTCTGTGGATGGATTGATAGATAAATGAATAAACATGAACAAACCAATCCCAAACAAACATGCATGTTTTAGAAACACGACATGCCCTCATACCGGATTAATTGTTCGATCGACAATAAAGGAAACAACAAACGATAGTAGAAAAAAAAATGAATCTGATATCCTTGTGATAAATACGCTAGAACCATCTTACCAAAAGAAGAAATTAATTGTTACTTGAAATTTTCAATTCTGTCCGACAGGTATCCGAAATATAGACATTGAGAAAAGATGGTTAGTGCCGTGAATCGGAAATGTTATTGACCAAGGCGTAGGAACGTTCGGCGAATCGGATGATTATCCAAGGCCGAATCAGATAACATTTCCTGATCAAAGACACCATCCTTCTAGTCTATTTATTCTATTACATTTATGGGTTAAGATAAACAAATAAAACAATGCAAACAAAACACGAAAACATGGAAACAAAACCGAAAATCCATACTGCCAGGTGTGCGCACCGATGGTGTGATCTATCGACGGATACCATAAATGTTAAACGGCACCCTGTTATCGGTCCTTATATTGTCCTGCTGACTTGATAAGAAAGAAATAATGACTTGGCGTTAAACCTGCTGTATATGGGTCTAGATTGGCGTTAAACCTGCTGTATATGGGTCTATATTGTCGTTAAACCTGTTGTATATGGGTCTAGATTGGCGTTAAACCTGTTGTATATGGGTCTAGATTGGCGTTAAACCTGTTGTATATGGGTCTAGATTGGCGTTAAACCTGCTGTATATGGGTCTAGATTGGCGTTAAACCTGCTGTATATGGGTCTAGATTGGCGTTAAACCTGATGTATATGGGTCTAGATTGGCGTTAAACCTGCTGTATATGGGTCTAGATTGGCGTTAAACCTGCTGTATATTGGTCTAGATTGGCGTTAAACCTGATGTTTATGGGTCTAGATTGGCGTTAAACCTGTTGTATATGGGTCTAGATTGGCGTTAAACCTGTTGTATATGGGTCTAGATTGGCGTTAAACCTGTTGTATATGGGTCTAGATTGGCGTTAAACCTGCTGTATATGGGTCTAGATTGGCGTTAAACCTGCTGTATATGGGTCTATATTGGCGTTAAACCTGCTGTATATGGGTCTAGATTGGCGTTAAACCTGCTGTATATGGGTCTAGATTGGCGTTAAACCTGTTGTATATGGGTCTAGATTGGCGTTAAACCTGCTGTATATGGGTCTAGATTGGCGTTAAACCTGATGTATATGGGTCTAGATTGGCGTTAAACCTGCTGTATATGGGTCTAGATTGGCGTTAAACCTGTTGTATATGGGTCTAGATTGGCGTTAAACCTGATGTATATGGGTCTAGATTGGCGTTAAACCTGTTGTATATGGGTCTAGATTGGCGTTAAACCTGATGTATATGGGTCTAGATTGGCGTTAAACCTGTTGTATATGGGTCTAGATTGGCGTTAAACCTGCTGTATATGGGTCTAGATTGGCTTTAAACCTGTTGTATATGGGTCTAGATTTGCGTTAAACCTACTGTATATGGGTCTAGATTGGCGTTAAACCTGATGTATATGGGTCTAGATTGGCGTTACACCTGATGTATATGGGTCTAGATTGGCGTTAAACCTGCTGTATATGGGTGTAGATTGGCGTTAAACCTGCTGTATATGGGTCTAGATTGGCGTTAAACCTGCTGTATATGGGTCTAGATTGGCGTTAAACCTGTTGTATATGGGTGTAGATTGGCGTTAAACCTGCTGTATATGGGTCTAGATTGGCGTTTAACCTGCTGTATATGGGTCTAGATTGACGTTCATGAATCAAAACATTGATACTCATAGCTCGGTAAAAAGCAACGATGGTATCGTTAAATATACTTACTAAGTACTTCATCATTGTGAACAAAAGACATCAATTTGGATTCTGATTCCTGGATACAATACCAGAAATCACGACGATTTTTGGTGGAGTAAAGGTAGCAAAGTGATCATCCCTTATCACGAGAATTAAACCCAAGACCATCGTGTCCCAAGCCCAACGGCCTAACTCTCGCCCAGTGACTTTGATGGTATTCGTGGTGATGGTCATATTAAATACTTGTTCCATATACTGTACTGAATAACATCCAGCGCACGCCGTATTGTAAGTAAATCTTGGTTGATAACGACGTTTAACAAACAAACAAACAAACACAAACGAACAAACGAACAATCGAACAAACAAACAAACAAACAAAAACAATAAAACAATCATAAATCGGAGTTGGCTAGACGCTATCAGCTCCATAACAACAAGGAGTGGAGGAAAAACAAACACTTGAACTCACATTTTGTGATTATACGCGTACACCTGACTCAACAGTTGATAGTTGTGGACACGTGATTTCTGGGTTCATTATAAACACTCGTTTACAAGGAAACAACATTAGCTTTAAGTCAAAAGAGGAATCATACTGAGGAGTTTATAGTTTCAAAGTGACTGTGTGGTTTTAATGAAGGATGGAGTAAGATCTGTGTTAACCAGGAGAACACGTTATATAAGACTGTGTGTACATTATTTCGTTTAAACATGGCATTGTTCCATGTTATATTAAGTTGTGTGATTTCACGTAAGTCTTTTATTGTTATAATTTAAGTTTCTTGTCCTGTGATTTTGCAATGAGTGTCATACCTGAACACGTTCAAAGAAAGCATGAACTAAAATAAAGATATGGACAAAAGGGGCAGAGAGAGACACATAGAAACATATAGAGAAAAGATAGAAAATATAGGCAGATAAAACGAGAAAGAGAGAGAGAGAAAAAGAGAAACAAAGAGTGAGAGAATGATAGAGAAAAAGAGAGAGAGAAAAACACAAACAGAAAAAGGGACAGAGAGAGAAAGAGATAAATGTATTGTTAAGAAAAGAAAGAGAGATAGAGGGAGAGATAGATAGATAGATAGATAGATAGATAGATATATAGATAGATAGATAGATAGATAGATAGATAGATAGAGAGAGAGAGAGAGAGAGAGAGAGAGAGAGAGAGAGAGAGAGAGAGAGAGAGAGAGAGAGAGAGAGAGAGAGAGAGAGAGAGAGAGAGAGAGAGAAGAGAGAGAGGAGAGAGAGACAGAGACAGAGAGAGAGAGAGAGAGAGAGAGAGAGAGAGAGAGAGAGAGAGAGAGAGAGAGAGAGAGAGAGAGAGAGAGGGGAGAGAGAGAGAGAGAGAGAGAGAGAGAGAGAGAGAGAGAGAGAGAGAGGAGAGAGAGAGAGCGCGAGAGAGAGAGAGAGAGAGAGAGAGAGAGAGAGAGAGAGAGAGAGAGAGAGAGAGAGAGAGAGAGAGAGAGAGAGAGAGAGAGAGAGAGAGAGAGAGAGAATCAAGGTGATAGACAAAGCTAGAAGCTCAATATCGATATAGAAAAACACACACAGAGGGACAAAACTGTTTCTAGATAGACATGGGACGGACAAACACAAACAGACATTCATGTATTCAAATAATACAAACGTCTTAAGTCTTATTAACGAAGAATAAGACGGACATACATCGTGTTAGGTTAGGGCTATCTATACATGTACACCCAAGGGTCATTTTATAGACTGTGACATCCGTATCATATCTATTTTTAGTAAAGAGCTTGTTTAAAGGCGGGAGGTGGCATTGACCTTCCAACGTGAAACAATAATGGCCGACACCCTCGTTGTTTCTCATATATAACTCTTTTGTGCCAAGCTAAGAGCGAACAATTCCCCGAAACGTTTCAGTGGTTTTGTCTAGGATCAGCCGATTGCAAGACTATGGAGGCTACTCGACTCCTTACTTAACCCTTTCCCAAACAAAAACGACATTTGACGACTTTGTTGCAGGCGACTTTAGAAAACATTATGGGAAAAGGAGAAATTGCTCATGACGAAATTACTCATCTTTTCACACACGGTGTTCTGCTCTATCTGAAGAATATTGTTCAATTTCATCACATTTTGAAATGTCGTCTGCAAACTCTTTCAATTTAGGACAGTCGAAAATTTGTTGTTTGGGAAAGGGTTAAACAAGATTGTAAAGAAATATATTTTTTAAAAGACCTAGATAAGATGCGTATACCTCTTGCTAATTTCTGTATAATTGTTTGAAGCCTTATATTGTTTGTACTTATTAGAATCGCCTCTTGGTATATAACGTTGCGTAACTAGACATGTGTGTCTTTGAGAAAATGGAGTTCATTTGTGAGCATAAGTGTCATTCTGTCTGTATGTATATATCGCTCACATCATTATTGAATGTTTAATTTGTTATGCTGTCTGTATAATGGGTCGGTGGCCTATTTTCCTAATAAACATTATTAATGTGTGATTCTAATGAGTGCCAACAATATAAGGCTTTTTCAGATTGTTTTTTTTTAAACTGCGTGCAAAGGATCACGGTATGCCCGTTTATTTAGACCAGCGAGTAATAGGTGTGTTGTCCTTTTATCGAGATAAGGACATTGAAAACAGGAAAATAAACACGGGACAACATATAGATAAAAGCCTGTTACCATGGCATATGGTTAAACAGGGCCCGACGGGGGGCATACAACATAGTCCGAATGATCCGGACGTAAATATTCAGTTTTACAAATACAGCCTAGGTCATCCGAAATACGATAAAAACCCAAAAGGAAGGAAAAGGGTTTAACCCTTTCCCAAACGCCAAATTTGCAGACGACATTTCACAATGTGATGGAATTGGAAAGCGATCTTTGGATAGATCAGAAAACATTGTGGCAAAAGGAGAAATTGCTCATTATAAGCAATTTATCCTTTTCCCACAGTGTTTTCCAAGGTCGTCTGCAACAAAGTGGTCAAATGTCGTTATTGTTTGGTAATTGGTTAATTCGTTTAACGCTCTCTTCGCAGACTGAGGGAGTTGTTCCTCTTGTTTGCAAATGCCTAATGAACGTGTTTGTTAGATCTTTGGTTAGGAGAACAACGAAAGAAGATCGACGCTTATCAGGCTTGCTGTTCTCGCAGGCTCTTGCGGGGCGACGTTTTTGTATAGTCTTAAATTTGACAAGACTTTGTCAATGAACAGATACGAAGGGACGCCCTGAACCTAAACTTAACCAGGGCAGTTATTAAATACTGTTCAAAGTTACTCCTTAGAAATGACTTATCATTTTTTTGAGCAGGCCTTTTATCTTAATCGTTCATAATACATTAATTCACAACATACAAACTGTATGCTGCAGAAAATTAAAAAAAAAAAAAAACCGGAAAATCCAGAACAAACTAATCCGAACCGACGCTTTAGAACCTCCTTATCATAACCGGCGTTCTAGAACAGGATAAGCAAAACCAACGCTACGAACCGACACTTAGAACGGGGTAATCTGAACCGACACTCTAGAACAGGGAAATCTGAGCCGATTCTCTAGAACAGGGAAATCTGAACCGATTCTCTAGAACAGGGAAATCTGAGGCGATTCTCTAGAACAGGGCAATCCGAACCTATTCTCAAGAACAGGGTAAATCGAACGCGCTTAAGTATAACATGGACAGGCAAACTGGCTGCAGCGGTTTAATTGAAAACTGCTGAAAACGGCGTTGTACGGTAATCAAACAAATCAACCAGGTTGTCATTATTGATTACATTATGCAATTATTGATTACATTATGTAATTATTGATTACATTATGTAATTATTGATTACATTATGTAATTATTGATTACATTATGTAATTATTGATTACAGTATGTAATTATTGATTACAGTATGTTATTATTTGTTTACAGTATGTCATTATTTGTTTACAGTATGTCATTATTGTTTACAGTATGTCATTACTTGTTTCCAGTATGTCATTACTTGTTTCCAGTGTTTGGTGTAAGGGCAGCCCCCTATAACCCTGCGAGCGGATACGTATACAACTGTCCCTTTATCGTCTGTACTAACGGGGTCTACACACTCGATTCACGGGGCTGCAGGACGTGCTCATTCCCTTCAAATACCGGTAAGTTTGTTTGATCATTCCCTTCAAATACCGGTAAGTTTGTTTGTTCATTCCCTTCAAATACGGGTAAGTTTGTTTGTTCATTCCCTTCAAATACCGGTAAGTTTGTTTGATCATTCCCTTCTAAGTTTGTTTTATCATTCCCTTCAAATACCGGTAAGTTTGTTTGATCATTCCCTTCTAAGTTTGTTTTATCATTCACTTCAAATACCGGTAAGTTTGTTTGATCATTCTCTTTAAATACGGTTCTGTTTGTTTGATCATCCCCTTCAAATACGGGTAAGTTTGTTTGATCATTCCCTTCAAATACGGGTAAGTTTGTTTGATCATTCCTTTCAAATACGGGTAAGTTTGTTTGATCATTCCTTTCAAATACGGGTAAGTTTGTTTGATCATTCTCTTTAAATACGGTTATGTTTGTTTGATCATCCCCCTCAAATACGGGTAAGTTTGTTTGATCATTCCCTTCAAATACGGGTAAGTTTGTTTGATCATTCCCTTCAAATACGGGTAAGTTTGTTTGATCATTCCCTTCAAATACGGGTAAGTTTGTTTGATAATCATCAACACAGTTATCCTCTTTCTTCTCTTCTTCATCTTTCTCCTCCTCCTCCTCCTCCTCCTCCTCCTCCTCCTCCTCCTCCTCCTCCTCCTCCTCCTCCTCCTCCTCCTCCTCCTCCTCCTCCTCCTCCTCCTCCTCCTCCTCCTCTCCTCCTCCTCCTCCTCCTCCTCCTCCTCCTCCTCCTCCTCCCCCCCTCCTCCTCCTCCTCCTCCTCCTCCCTCTCCCCTCTTCTCCTCCTCCTCCTCCTCCTCCTCCACCGCCTCCTCCTCCTCCTCCTCGTTTCATCCTCCTTTTCCTTCTCATCCTTTCCATCCTCCTCCTCCCCCTTTCCCCCCTCTTCATCTGCCCTTCTCATTATCCACCCCTCCTCTTCCTCTTTCTCTGCCTGTCATTTTCCTCCGCCGCCTCCTCCTACTTCTTCGCATCCGTCTCTTCCTCGTCTTCCGCCACCTCTTTCTCCGTCTCTTCCTACGGATACTCCCCCGAATGCTACTTATCATCATCATCATCGTCATCGTCATCATCATTATTTTTTTCATCAAATATGGGTAAGCCGGTTTGCTAGTTGTTTCACATCCCTTACACCTTTTACCAAATAATCATCTTGCTGTCACCATCGTTATAATTATTTGATCACATACGGGTGAATCCGTTTTCTTGTTGTTTCATGCCATCAACAAATGTGCATGCATCCCAATAAAAATGTCCTCATTATCAATAGGAAGCTAAAACATGGCTAAGGGACGGTGTATTTATCTAAGGGACGGTGTATTTATCTAAGGGACGGTGTATTTATCTAAGGGACGGTGTATTTATCTAAGGGACGGTGTATTTATCTAAGGGACGGTGTATTTATCGAAGGGACGGTGTATTTATCTAAGGGACGGTGTATTTATCTAAGGGACGGTGTATTTATCTAAGGGACGGTGTATTTATCTAAGGGACGGTGTATTCATCCAAGGGACGGTGTATTTATCTAAGGGACGGTGTATTTATCTAAGGGACGGTGTATTTATCTAAGGGTCGGTGTATTTATCTAAGGGACGGTGTATTTATCAAATGGGTTTTACATAGCTTCAACATTATTTCAAATATGTTTTGAGGCCCAAATCTTTGTGGTGGAGAAAACCCCATACTCAACCACCCATAAGGGCTGGTCGAGCCAGGTAGAACCATCGGCATTCCGTTCATCCGTCGGTAGACTACCTCTCATGAAAATCCAAGTCCTCGCCGGGATTTGAACCCACGCAGAAGGATCATGTGATTGCAAGTTCTGTACTCTAACCACTATGCCACTGAGACCATAGCTCAACGACAGAACCAATTATTACATAGATATTGGCAAATTTTATTGACATAAGCTAGGACAGCTTCTAGCCATATACAAAATACATATTACACATATTAGATCCATGGAACATCGCATTCATACGGACAATTCGTTGAAAACGGTATAAACCAATAGATTTCTATTTGGGGTTAACACCGTAACAACAGTTTTTAGTTACTTCACGGCTCTGATGGGATTCACCAATAGCTATAGCTTTGAAGCAAACTAATAATAACAGTTACTTTCACCACACTGGGATATCTATACCAAACCAGAACTCCCTGGGAATGATAGAACCCAAACCACTTGGTCATGCAACGTTCTAAAAACCGCAAACTAATAATAACTGTTACTTTCACCACACTGGGATATCCATACCAAACCAGAACTCCCTGGGAATGATAGAACCCGAACCACTTGGTCATGCAACGTTCTAAAAACCTCAAACTAATAATAACTGTTACTTTCACCACACTGGGATATCCATACCAAACCAGAACTCCCTGGGAATGATAGAACCCAAACCACTTGGTCATGCAACGTTCTAAAAACCTCAAACTAATAATAACTGTTACTTTCACCACACTGGGATATCCATACCAAACCAGAACTCCCTGGGAATGATAGAACCCAAACCACTTGGTCATGCAACGTTCTAAAAACCGCAAACTAATAATAACTGTTATTTTCACCACACTGGGATATCCATACCAAACCAGAACTCCCTGGGAATGATAGAACCCAAACCACTTGGTCATGCAACGTTCTAAAAACCGCAAGCTAATAATAACTGTTACTTTCACCACACTGGGATATCTATACCAAACCAGAACTCCCTGGGAATGATAGAACCCGAACCACTTGGTCATGCAACGTTCTAAAAACCGCAAGCTAATAATAACTGTTACTTTCACCACACTGGGATATCCATACCAAACCAGAACTCCCTGGGAATGATAGAACCCGAAACACTTGGTCATGCAACGTTCTAAAAACCGCAAACTAATAATAACTGTTACTTTCACCACACTGGGATATCCATACCAAACCAGAACTCCCTTGGAATGATAGAACCCGAACCACTTGGTCACGCAACGTTCTAAAAACCGCAAACTAATAATAACAGTTACTTTCACCACACTGGATTATCTATACCAAACCAGAACTCCCTGGGAGTGATAGAACCCGAACCACTTGGTCATGCAACGTTTTAAAAACCGCAAACTAATAATAACTGTTACTTTCACCACACTGGGATATCCATACCAAACCAGAACTCCCTGGGAGTGATAGAACCCGAACCACTTGGTCATGCAACGTTTTAAAAACCGCAAACTAATAATAACTGTTACTTTCACCACACTGGGATATCCATACCAAACCAGAACTCCCTGGGAATGATAGAACCCGAACCACTTGGTCATGCAACGTTCTAAAAACCGCAAACTAATAATAACTGTTACTTTCACCACACTGGGATATCTATACCAAACCAGATCTCCCTGGGAATGATAGAACCCAAACCACTTGGTCATGCAACGTTCTAAAAACCGCAAACTAATAATAACTGTTACTTTCACCACACTGGGATATCCATACCAAACCAGAACTCCCTGGGAATGATAGAACCCGAACCACTTGGTCACGCAACGTTCTAAAAACCGCAAACTAATAATAACAGTTACTTTCACCACACTGGATTATCTATACCAAACCAGAACTCCCTGGGAGTGATAGAACCCGAACCACTTGGTCATGCAACGTTCTAAAAACCGCAAACTAATAATAACAGTTACTTTCGCCACACTAGATTATCTATACCAAACCAGAACTCCCTGGGAGTGATCGAACCACTTGGCCATGCAACATTCCCAAAACCGCAAACTAATAACAACGTGAGTTTAAGACTATAAACAAAACTGTAGTTTTTAATAAAGATTCTCCTGATGAAGGCCTTATCAGGCTGAAAATTTGAATGAAGTGAGCTGGAATTATTAAGTAATATTAACGGTTGCTATCGCTATACCGGGTTAAGTAATATTAACGGTTGCTATCGCTATACCGGGTTAAGTAATATTAACGGTTGCTATCGCTATACCGGGTTAAGTAATATTAACGGTTGCTATCGCTATACCGGGTTAAGTAATATTAACGGTTGCTATCGCTATACCGGGTTAAGTAATATTAACGGTTGCTATCGCTATACCGGGCTTAAAGTAATATTAACGGTTGCTATCGCTATACCGGGTTAAGTAATATTAACGGTTGCTATCGCTATACCGGGTTATCGGTTGCTAATACCGGGTTATTATATAATCAATAATTTCCAATCTTATACAGGCCAGGTGAGTGGACCCGGCGGCGACCCGTTTCACCAGGGCGGGGCTCAGCTGATGTTCCCCGGACCGGATATGATTTCTGGTTCCTCGCCCACCTATGACAAGGCGTGCATTGCCGGGATCAAGTGTTCACTAACCTGTCCATACGGCTATTACAGCGGGCCCGAGGGTTGCCAGTTCTGTATCTGCGCCAAGGAGACAGGTAAGGGAGTGGTTTCTTACCGCTAATCCAAAGTTTGACCCCCTTTTTGATGCCCAAATATTTTCTATTTAACCTTGACATGTCTTTCAGCAAAGTACTTTTTTCATTAGGTTGCATATGAAGTCTTACTTCATGTTGATGGAAGGAGTTTTGAGCAAAAAGGCTAAAATCGACAATCAAAGCAACAGTATTCTAGCTTTACGTATTGGAAGAATATTCATATGCCCTTTTCAACAATGTTTGAGATGGACTGTGCTGTAGGGGTTGGGCGTTGACCGCTGGACTCGACGGTCGTGAGATCGTTTCCTGTGGGAAGCGGGTCTACTTTGCTAACTTTCATTGATCCGTATGTCATATATTACTTAATCGTTTCGTTTTCAACAGCGTTTTAGGATAACGCATAGTCGACAACTCACCGGTACTGCACAACCACTTTTCTAAGCATTTATTGATTTCAACGATAGGGAACCTTACGCGTTATTGTAGAGAACATGCTGGTATATATAGACAACAAAACAGCTCAGTGTTATTAATCTAGTTTTAGCTACAATGTATTTCTTTAATATATGTGACGTTATTTTATCGATAAAAGACAGTTCATTTAAAGATATTAAAATCTCATTCTGTGAAATAGTCCTCTTAAAGACATTTTCTACAGTTTCATAAGAAAATAATCATTTCATAGAATTTTCTAAGTATTTGATATATTTTTTAAAATTGTATTGTGTATTCAAATATGTAAAGAAAAATGCAGGTCGAAAAGTTTGTTTTTTTGTAAAATGACAGTTTCTATGGTAACCGTTTGAGGCAAAAATGTCAAAATGACCATACCATCTCCAATGGTAATAGAATAGTTTCTGGAAGGTTTGTTTACACAGATAAACACGAATTCATACGTTCAATCCAAATCAGTTTTTCAAATTTTTGTATTCGACAAAAAGCAATGACAAGATTTCTTAAAATTCCTTGCATAGAACTTTCTTACTTTCCTGTATGTGAAATGAAATTAAATCTTGAAATATAAAATGCAAAAAAAGTATATGTTGACGAGTCAATTTTCTGAAAATCGACATTTTCCATGATAACCGTATTTGAAAAACATTTCTAAAATATCTTTAAACTTGAACAGTAGAAGCTGGGGGCTAAATATGCATGAGAAAAATAAGATAATGTTAATAACGTTTTATAGTTTATGGATACTATGATTTCATTGAAAACAATTGCATGATGTAAAGTTCATCCGAATGAAATCGTTTATCCGACTACTATGCAAGTACCTCTTCGGCAACATATTATCATCTCCATTGGATGCGCAGATGAAGTGAGCAGAAAAGACTATGGAGCACGTCCTAAACGTTTTTCTTAAAATTGAGTGTTGTTGTTTCCTCTGCAGACCTGACAACAAAAACGCCGGCAGTCTACTCGAACCCATGTCCAAGCGCCCCGAAGACCTGCGACCTTCCCTGTGTGGACGGGTATATGACCGGAAATGGTGGATGTCACTATTGCCAGTGTACAAGTCAGTCAGGTAGCGTTAACACTAAATAGAATAACTCTTTCAAAATCTTATAAAAATTCTATGACGTCATCGCACTTAAGACAGCCCAGGACATCCCTTAAAGTTAAGAGCGTTTTTCGCTCGTAACTTCTAAGAGCGAAAATTTATGAAACGCGCCTGAGAGAGAAAATCTGACTTAAGAGCGAATTCGCACTTAAGATCGGTAATGAAACGGGCCCCGGAAGTTTTTTATATTCCGGAACCGGTTTACTCTGGTTTACGTGAGAGATAACACAATTGTCTCAATCGGAACTCTTCGGAAAATTCCCTCACAGTGGTTTCCCCTTGCTTCGCTACATCGATAACTGCCACGTCAAGTGTTTCATTAAGATCTTTCTTCCTCTTATCGTATATAGTAACTTGGTAATGATGTCTTTTTGTGTTGGTTTCTGACCAGTAAAATAGGAAAATATTTCGTTTATTTTACAAATAAAGCACAAATGGGCGATTTTGTTTGGTGTCGCCGCCATCGTTAAACGCCAATTCGTTTCTAAGCAGATGGCCATGTGGTATTTGTGGTAGATCACTGCTACGAATGTATGCTCGACCAGTATGGTCTGCCAAAATATCCGAGGGATCCCGATAACACAATATTTTAGATGTTGAGTCGTCATTGGGGCTCTAAATTCAAATTCAATGCTTACAAAGGTGCCTCCTCAAATAAAAGTTGAAATAGATTCAATCAAACACGTTTCTTTTATTTCTTCAGTCGATAAACATTTATGCCACAACTGCAAAAGTCATGTAAATGTAAATGAAAATTGTCTCCCTTTTCAGTAAGGAAAATCTCAGTTTGTATGTGTCAGCAAGTGCCTCTGCGTCTAGTGATGTGAATGGATTTAAGCTAGTTGACGGATATGTCGCATAATAAAAAGTGTCCTACACCTACTTGAAAAACTACATTAATTCCTCAGCCGTTCGCAATGCATTCACTGAAAAGTTTGCAAAAATGACTTAAAAATGGTGCCTAAGTCATTACTTGATACGCCCACATACACTTTATATGACGTAATTTCAGGTATGACGTCATCAAATCCCACCATGTCGCCGGAAGACCGATGTTTCGCGAAGATGACCGAGTGTCAGATTACGCATCCGCATGGCTTCATGATTAACGCCGAATGTGACACGTGTGTCAGCAAGGACGATATATACCTTGCCTGTAAGTCTATCGTTCTATTTACCTATAGAGGGGAAACTGTCGCTTTTAACAATGTTTTATAATGGTACTTGGGTAGGGTGCTCGCCATGTCGGTTACAACGACATTGTTTCAATACTACCAATGATCCTTTTGGTTTGCATTATTTGCTTAAATTGAGGTTAAAGCAGTTTTAATATGTTTCGTCATGTGACGGCATGCCTGCATTCACCAATTCTAGACTGGGGATCTTATGTGTCTTGCCAATAGACTTTCTAACAAGGCCAGAGGTACCACGAGGGTGAGAACCCCGATCTCCCGACTTCTGAACCCGACATCTTAACCACTGAGCCATGTAGGACCCTATCCTTTTGAATTTACAATCTTTTACTGTCATCATTTAAAATACACTTTATTTTACTCTGTATCATACTCGTTTTCTCGCTCTTCTTAGCATTCCTCCCATTCTTCTATTTGGCTTTTATGGTTGAACGATTTTGAATACCACGTTTTGTTTGAGTTTTTACCATCAAATAGTAAGGGATACACCTAACCTATTTCTTTTAAATTATGTAAGTTCATGTGCTTTCTTAACAGACAATTTTGTAGATTACTTGCAATGACTGATAAACAGTCCATTCATTTTCTAATGCACATTGAATAAACATGCAAAAATGACTTATTGAAGATATTTCAAAACCAGGTGTCAATAAAAGTACACTAAAATTCACTATCTACATGAAACTGTCGACTCTCGTGTTAGCTTCAATATGTACACTATCGGTTCTTTCAGTGCTTTGATTCTTCTCGTTTCAGCCAACGTCACACTCGAACGGCAGCCGAAGGTGAAACTCACGAACCCGTGTATCCAGATGTTTAACCTGTGTATGATCGTGTGTGAGACCGGCTACAAAACCGGACCGAGGCTCTGTCAGTACTGCGCATGTCGAGAATAAATCAGATCTTAATTATCATGTCGTTTGTGTTGTGTCGGTTATTTCTTCTTATTATCAAGCCGGTGTGTTGTGTCGGTTATTTCTTGTTATTATCATGTCGTTTGTGTTGTGTCGGTTATTTCTTTGGCTCGACTATATGAAGAATAAGGAGGGCTATACTATTCACCAGGCTACCGCTATACTGGACGACCTAAGGAAAATATTTGCGTAAGTCAGAACTGATAAACATGAACAGTATCTTCACCCATTACCAAACAATGACGACATTTGACCACTTCGTTGCAGACGACTCTGGAAAACACTGTGGGAACAGGAGAAATTGCTCAATTTCATCACATTCGAAATATCGTCTGCAAACTCTTTCAATTTGCGACAGTCGAAAATTTGGTGTTTGGTAAAGGGTTAAAAGAAAATTCAATATTGGTATGACATACTATCATTGGAGGCGTCTCGGAGGGACGACTCCAATGATGTGTTACTTTACAATATGACTTTGCCTATTATTGGCATAAGATGAACGTTGTTTTGAACTTACGCAAAGTGTTTGCATAAAATGTTAATACAACAGGTACCCAAGGCGTCGGATAATTGCGTCAAACGTAAGGTATCCCATTAACTACTGAAGCAAATGCATGAAGGTCGAAAATTCACACATCTGTACGTTTTTGTTTTTGTTTTGTTTTTGTTTTGGTTCCTGATTAAGTCCCATAACTTTTGATTTCAAGCAAATAATGCCCCATTGTGTCATTCTTTGTTCAATTATAACATGCAAGTTTGTTTCTCAAAAGCTACTCAAGGAAATAAATGGACCGTGCACAAAAGTGTATGGGGCGCATAATGCTAGATCACAGACCAAGGAGATATCTTTGGTTATGACTTTTAGCAAAAGATCTCCCTTTTTTTCCGAGACAATATCGGTTTTAATTTTACGTGCAAGTTTGTATCTCATCAACCACTGAAAGGAATGACTTGCAACTTGACACATTTGTTAGCGCTCTGATGTAAGGAGTGACACATACCCTGGGCCATAGCTCTTGACTCTAAGCAAATGATTAGCTATTCTTGTATTGAAAATCGCGGTTAACATTTTGCAAGCAAGTTAGTATCTCAACAACTACTGAATGGAAATGGATCTTTCATACATTTGTTTGGTCTGTTAGATAACTGAACAAGTACCATAGGATTAGGCAAAGTATGTCCCTTTAGAGGGCGAGAGTTGTGCAGTGGTAGAGCGTCGGACTCTTGTACCGCGGGTCCGGGGTCCGAGGCCCCGTTAGGCGAGGTGAACATTGTGGACTAACTCACAAATCGGCGCGAGTACTGGTGTAGTATCCAGGAAGCAGTCATCGAGAGTGAGTTCAATAAGCTGCAAGTTTCCGTCACAATCCATGTAGAATAATACGTTTAAAAGTAGGCTCCTTTAGTAAATATAAAATTGTGGTTAATTACAAGTTGGTTTCCTATTATCTCCAGAAAGTAATTGATTAGAACTTCAGACATGCGTTTTTGGTCATGCAGTAGAGTCACTCATCAGGTACCATAACTCTGGCTCGGATTTCAAGCAAACAATTTCCCTTTTGTACTGAAAAAATCTGGCCTTAAGGCAGTGCAAGGTAGTTTTGTATCTTGGAAACTACTTTAATTACCGGGGTGAATATTCAAAAATGTTATTTCGGTCATAATGTAGTGTCAGTGACCTGATCCCATAATTTTGTTAGTGGTTTTAGGGATATGTCAGTCTTTAATCACAGAAGATCTTTATTAACCCTTATAGTGCTGGAGCCGACTCCATGCCTATGCAAATAGGTTAGATCTAGGCCAACCGCAAAGTAAATTGGCGACTGGCCTGTGGTCGAACCTGTTTGCTACTCTGGGTATCTTTCCTCAGCAACATTAAGCATATATTTAAGGTTTTAGAAAGGAGACGTAACAAATGTATTTTTAGAAGAAGAAGAAGAAGAAGAAGAAGAAGAAGAAGAAGAAGAAGAAGAAGAAGAAGAAGAAGAAGAAGAAGAAGAAGAAGAAGAAGAAGAAGAAGAAGAAAGAAGAAGAAGAAAGAAGAAGAAGAAGAAGAAGAAGAAGAAAGAAGAAGAAGAAGAAGAAGAAGAAGAAGAAGAAGAAGAAGAAGAAGAAGAAGAAGAAGAAGAAGAAGAAGGAGAAGAAGGAGAGGAAGGAGAAGAAGGAGAGGAAGGAGGAGAAGGACACGAATAAGATAAATCGCAACGAGTAATCTACAGACGTTAATGGTTTATTGTTTACAAGAACAAAATTGACAGTCACGTGGACCAGTTATATATCCCGAAATGCAAGTCATCATGCAGGTATTGGTTTTGTAGATACACGGTGTGCGCAGGCGCGTCGACATGGTCATATCCGACTGATCTGAAATAGAAACACAACAAGTTATGAGCGTCGGTGGTTTAAATCCACCGTTAAATAAGTGTCCTTTGGCAACACAATGTTACCTAACCCAATTGAAATTTTGAACCATAAAACATCCTCACACGATACACTTGCTAGTGACATCGATATGTCACCGGACTTTAAAGTATGGTATTTAGCCATGTATTTAATTCGTTTGGTAGGTTTTACTTCGGTTATCTGAACACCTATCACTCACTACCTTGTTGTTTTTTTAACTTTGAAACTACACAGCTTTTTTGCCAAGTCTTGTTTTGTGATGGTTAACTAATCTAAAACTTTTTTATTTTACATCCATTGTGAAACAAGTTCTTACAACTTAGACTTATCAATCTCGATTCTGCTTCCTGGAGACACAGCCAGTACTCACGCCAAATGTGGATGAATAAAAGGTAACAATGAGAATCTAGCTACTCACGGGATTTGAATCCAGGACCGTGTGAGGGTTTACTTGTGGGGGACCATTATAATATTTTGGATTCTCTTGATTAAGCATTATTTAATTTTCTGTTTTCAAAGTACGTATCTTACCATACTACACATGTTAATGATAAATGGAACGTATATCTTATATCTTAACTAGAACTTTGTGAATACAAACAAGATGCTAATCACGATGTCATACTGATCAATATCATGCATCACACTACTACACATAACGATATGTGCTTTGTTTGTTTCTGTCATTTTCGGGTACTGCTATATATCTTCAGGCAATCGTAATTACTGGGGTATTTCCGTAAACTATGACATATGCATGGTTTTCTTTGGATAAACCCATTGAGCTCAGATTGACCGTATCGGGGTTCATATTTAAACATCTTGCCCAAGCGCCTACCTGATGCAGACTGTAAACACGAACAGAACAAGCAATCGTCTGGATGACTCACAAACCCATTCGGACATTTATCGTTACAGATGACCTGAAAAACACAATTCTCTTACACTGTGATTATTGTTCATCAGAATAGCAAACAAAGGGAAGTAATTCTGCGCGGAGTTTAGAAAAAAAACATGGCGTACTAACGCACGTTATCAATGGCGTCTTTTCGTTATGATATATTCTAAGTTATTGTCTATGATTAAGGATATCAGCTCTTTATTCCTGGCTTATTTCTTTATATCCTTTCTTTACTGAACATTGTATATAGTAATTATAAGCATTTCTAAAACTTGCAACGTTATGGCTTTCCTCTAACACACCAGTCCTACTCTCTGAAGTGTCCTGCCAAGGGACACCCATGAAATCAGTAGAACCGTGGTGATGTCTTAGCCAGGACTGCGGGATACATATCCCCCATCTTAACACTGGGCCACGCAGGACCCTATAATATTACCAATGAAATCAGTAGTACCGTGGTGATGTCTTAGCCAGGACTCCGTGATACATATCCCCCATCTTAACACTGGGCCACGCCGGACTCTACTGTATTACCCATGAAATCAGTAGTACCGTAGTGATGTCTTAGTCAGGACTGCGTGATACATATCCCCATCTTAACACTGGGGCACGCCGGACCCTACTATATTTCCCATGAAATCAGTAGTACCGTGGTGATGTCTTAGCCAGGACTCCTTGATACATATCCCCCATCTTAACACTGGGCCACGCAGGACCCTACTATATTACCTATGAAATCAGTAGTACCGTGGTGATGTCTTAGCCAGGACTCCGTGATACATATCCCCCATCTTAACACTGGGCCACGCCGGACTCTACTGCAGTTTAATCTGAGTATTCGGTGATATACGGTAATAAAACAAAACCAGATACATGGTGCCTTTGTATATTCTATACCCTAAACTATCAAAAATCATGTCCGCTTATAGGTTTAAACAAAGAGAACGATCTCACAATGTGCAGAGTATCTAATCAGATTGAATACTCAAATATTCTGTAAGTGATATATGCATTCATAATTTATACTAATTATCAACGATCTTGTTAACGGGGAGTTGAAACATTCAAGTAGTCAGGATATCCGAAGGTTGTTTCAATGTAGGCCTAACACTTTCTTTCTAACGCAAGGGAACATGCACACGTGTATCAACATGCCTTCTGTGAAAGTTTCCACGGGTTACAAACGTGAATTTATCTAACATTAACTGTTCCTAAATATTGATAAGCCAAAGCCTAATAAACTGTTTTTTTTATTGGGCATAGACGGCTTCAAATACTACATACACGACTTAGAAGAGATTGTAGCTGTCTTTTTATTAAAAATATTGTTGATTCACCTCAATGTGATTGTGGTGCAGTGGAGACAACTATGCACTATTTCTTCGAATGTCCGTTTTATCAGTCCTTCAGAAACGAATTGTTCCATTCTTTGGCAAGTTTCAATGTTATACTGGATCTAAATACACTCCTCCTTGGAAATGATTTCCTTACTCTTGAAGACAATATAGTGGTATTTACTCATGTTCACAATTATATCAAAGGAAGCGCGCGCTCGCAAACGGTTTGATTGATGGTTTATCATTTCTGGTCCATTCATCTATAGCTCCATCCACTCTGTCTCTTTCTCCCTATTCTATCTATATCTCGATATAACTCTTTCTCTACTTGACCCCTTCTCCCTATCGGTGAATTTACAAGTATATGTTACATATGTTTTGTATTGTATTGCGTGTCGTGTTGTAATGTTATTAAGGAGAGGGACTCAATAAGCTTATAGCTTCCGTCCCAATCCTATTGTAAAAACATTTTAACGTAAAATATGTTTAAACTAATATAAGGTGTTCTCACAACATTAATAAAGTGTCACTTACCTTGGCCATGATACACGCTTCTGTTGAAGGAGTGGGTGATACGGTTACCATCGTTATTGAATAGTTTGATTTCCCGGAACCAGGAGGTATCACCGGCGCTACAATGGTAACAGAAACGTTAGTAATGCATTATGGTCGTGGACTTCTTTTATAAGACTGCAATCACTTGTTTGTGCTCTATTACTTACAGACTGTTTCCTCGCATAAACTCTGTAATCAATGACTTAGTTTCGTGTGTACTTATTCATTACGGTTAATCTTTCGTTACGGTTAATTACATGTTGTAAGTTGCCAATTCAAGGCTTTGAAGTTATAATTTGATCAAGGGTTTGAATTGATAATATCATAACATAGCATCATTATTGTAAATAAAGGCCCCCGGCCCAGATTACACACAACGAATACTATAGCAATCATCTTAGAATAAATTGGTGAAACATACAACATGAATTAACAAACTTATACAAGTGCATCGATTTAGAAGACACAATTGGTGAAACATACAACATGAATTAACAAACTTATACAAGTGCATCGATTTAGAAGACACAATTGGTGAAACATACAACATGAATTAACAAACTTATACAAGTGCATCGATTTAGAAGACACAATTCGCCGTATAGAGCTAGAAGATGTTCATGGGTATGAATCGACGGCTCGGTGCAAGGCCGGACAAAGTCATATTTTGCAAATTATGACTCGGTCCAGTCATGTACAAACTCATTCGAAACTCATCGAAATAGATATATGCAAGTGAGTGATTGGAAAAAAAAAAACATGCACTTGTATTAGAAACAGTATTTAATCATTACCTTAAAAGAAAAATCCCCAAGCTCTAGTTGTATTAGGTTAAAAAATAGTCACACACTATCATTCAAAAGATATGCAAAGCCTGTATCTAGAGCTATGCTTTACTGCTTTATGATCATGGTAGATAAGCTGTATTTTGAACCTAATGTATTGTACCTAAAGTTGTGGTTGGCCGTAGGTTCTGTGGAATTCTATCCGCGCACAGACAATACTGGCATCCTTCGGGTCCTGGAAATACACACAACCGAAATGTGTAAGGAACAGAACAGAACAGAACAGTACAGTACAGGACAGACTTTTATTTAGACTTGTACAAATTACATCGTCTACAGCATTTATCATGTAATGTCGTATGAGAGTTTGAATGTGATTTAATGCCACTTTCAACATAATTCTATTCACAGCGTTTCCGGTCCATGTTAGGAACACCGCTTTTTAAAAAGCGTAACTAAAACGGCAACATGTTCATTGTGGTGGTTTTAAGATAATTAAGATCATAAGGTTTGTTTATAGTTAGCGACAAAACGAGGTCAGTCCAGATTTTCAGGTTACATTTCGTAAAACGTACCGGACCAATGAAATCAGAGACAGTCAGCAATTTGAAAATTCGCATTGTTGTTGTTGGATTAATGACAGCATTTTATGTGTATCACGTGACTTTTCTAATCAGATACTCGTCTCTTGTTCACCAGTGCATTTATCGTTATTTTTAGACCGAGTGTAAACAGAGAGACCTAATTAAGTGGTACACAATTTGTGAAAAATAGCACTTTGAAACATCGGTAATAAATAGTGCAGGCGTTTTATTGGAATTGTAATGTTATAATGTGTTGTTTTGTCATGTCTTAACAAAATGTCTCATAATTTATAGCTCATTTTACACAGTCAAGCAGTTTTTGGGCGACATTCTAGATTTAATATTACCAATTTTTCCATACAACGTGCGACACAACAGAAATAATATTCACCTACACTAATCTACACTAATTCCCCAAATCTAACGACATCACAAATGACATTGGGTAGTTTCGATAAAGTTGATTAACATCTTTGGAATGGAATATATTGTACTAGTTTCTTCATAAAGCTAGATTTTTCTGTGCAAACCTCATGTCATTCTCTTTCTTTAGCCCTTAATATGCTGGACAATTTGATGAAAATAGATTTTTGTGTCGTCTGCTTTCCAAAACCTTTAATATCTGCTTAATTTTGTTGAGGAAAGATACCCAGAGTAGCAAACAGGTTATATCACAGGCCAGCCAATTTACCTGTTTGCATAAGTATTAAGTCGGTTCAAACACTATAAGGGTTAATTATATTACATTTCAAACGCTGTCCAAAACATACGTATTAAATGAAATGAATTGGTAAACTTAATTAAATGATTCAAATCTATAAATAATTACCTAACACATAGTCGTTATTGCAATTCTTCGTGCAGACTATTTGTGTTGATATACACGGATCAAAATACCCAGAATTCACTTTCGTTGTCCCAAGAGTTGACGTCGACACAGACGTAGCTGATAAATAGGGATCTGACGTCGTATATATCGCTGTAGATACTGAAGGGGACAGTACTGATAGTGTTGATGATTGTATTATAGCTGTTAATGACGTTCTTGATGGGTTTGTTGAAGACGTAGATGTTGGTGTAGAGGAGGCTGAAAAATGCAGTTTTTCTATGAGTACATTGCATTGAAAAGTGTTTAAGCTCAATTTTGAAAAATCTGGATTTTCATGAGTCTTTAGGCATATTTATTGATGATAAATCACCAAATTAATTTACAAACAAATTCAAATTATTCTAAGAAAACAAAAGTAATCGAAATAAACATTAAAGCAATCTTGTATTTGGCACAGTTTCTTTTTATCGCGCTAAACAATTGATTAAATACAATAAAACACTTTTAAAAACGAGAGCCCGTAAATTGTTACATCTCCGCTTCTGAATAATTTGTGTAATATAGAGTCATTAGGTCTAGGATTGATCATTCATCGTTTATTTCGTTCATTTTACATGAGTCACAGAGTCATTGATGGCATAAATCGTATTTTTACTATTTTGAATCGTGTAATTTTTACTATTTTGAATCGTATTTTTACTATTTTGAATTGTATTTTTACTATTTTGAATCGTATTTATACTATTTTGAATCGTATTTTTACTATTTTGAATCGTATTTTTACTATTTTGAATCGTATTTTTATTATTTTGAATCGTCAACTGTTGTCTCGCTATAAGATAACTGAAGATAACTCTTCAGATTTTTATTCGTTTTCAAAAATAAATCTCACATGTGTTCAGTGAAATAAATCACATAGTAGGCAAAGTAAATATCTTAAAAAGTACACGTACATACACGGTGTGACGGTTATGACCGGAAGTGCGTTTACGCATGCACACAGTTGACAACCATTGGTTCCGGTTCTGTAGCCATCTTTGCATTGTAGGGGGCAGTGACGTACCGAGGGATCACATGGTCTGTCAAACAGTGTACCGATATGGCCTGCATTCGTGGAGAAGTTGGAGGGCAGGAAGTTTACTGAAGAATGAAGGAAATTTGATATTTTACGAATTTGATTAGATGGTCCAAAGGATTCATGTTTTTTCCTATCAGAGACATGTTGTTTCAGAATAAATCAAACTTTCGAAGATCACAAAACTACTTCAAATGTGTGACCTAGGCGTCACGTGGTGCAAGTGCAATTGGAAAAAAAGAAATGATAAATTTAGTCATAAGATATTTATTAAATGAGATTACGGTTGTTCACACTCAGGGAAAATTGAGTTTAATGCCACAAAGAATGTAATAAAGACAAGTAATGATGTGGTGACTATGCTTATTTCTCATCGACTGTCGGGAGAATTATTACAATTGTTTACAAAAGTTCAATTTCAAAGCCTTTTATTGACATATTTACTAAACAGCCCGTTGTCAACTGTTTACTTAGTTCAAAATAACAGCTATTGAAAAATGAAATATTAAAAATGAATAAATGATGGCAACACTGAGTGTAAAGTGAGTAACTGCATAAGTGTATCAGGTTTGTTTCTAGACAACACTTCACGGCTCCGTAACATATAGATATTTGCGAGGTATACATTGTAATTCTAACCATATTTCATTGCCTTCATTCCGCATGAGGTACATGCTATATTTACAATAGCAGATATACAAGTATTTAACCCTTTCCCAAACAAAAAATGTTCGACTGTCCCAAAATGAAGGAGTTGTCAGACGCCATTTCAAAATGTGATGAAATTGAACAATATTCTTCAGAAAGAGCAGAAAACCTTGTGGGAAAAGGAAAAATTGCTCGTCACGAGCAATTCCTCCTTTTCCCACAATGTTTTCTAAAGTCGCCTGCAACAAAGTCGTCAGATGCCGTTATTGTTTGGGAAAGGGTTAAAGAAGACATGAAAAGGCAAACAATAATTGCAATTGGATTTCGCAACAACATTATCACAACATTATCACAACATTATCACAACATTATCACAACATTATCACAACATTATCACAGCATTATCACAACATTATCACAACATTATCACAACATTATCACAACATTATCACAACATTATCACAACATTATTACATTATCACAACATTTTTCCTCTCCGTCGCCTTTTTTCATAACTTTATGTGTTATAGAGAATAGATGGTTGGTGTCGTGAATCGGAAATGTTATCGGGCAAGGCTAAGGAATATTATCCGGTGAGCCGAAGGCGAAACGGATAATAATCCGAAGCCGAGCCCGATAACTTTCCAATTCAAAGACACCAACCATCTTTTCTATTTATCCTGTAACCTTTATGTATTCTTTCAAAAAACAGGATGTAAATAAAACACGAGAAAAAAGGAAAAAATAAGTAGAGAATGGTGTAAACATGACGTCATTGCGCTCTTATGACGTCATGATTCTTAACGTGCATGTGTTACATGATTATTGCCGTATATCACAAATGTTATACGGCACCTAGTTATCGGTCTCAAAATGGCTCTAGTGACAGGATAAAACACTATCTACTAACAGCCAAGTATTGAGGTAAACGCTCACTATTTCACCAATATGTAACGAACCGAGCAAATAAATCGTTCAAAAGACACAATCACACCCGATCAGTGAAAAAAACTGTCGTTCACCGATCGGTTATGATGGTTATCGATTTATCCATATGTTTTCTATAACAATGTACTAGGTTCCCAAAGTTGCATAAACGTTCCGCGAACGTTACGTGTACATAACTCAACCCTCCGGGAAGACTTGTCCCGAGTCTTAGTCCTTGAAAAATACGTATGAAAGGCAACTCTGATAAAACGAGAGGTCTTCATCCAACCGCTGCCACCAATGTAACGAACCGAGCAGATTTAACCCACAATGGCACAAACACATCCAATCAGTGAAAAACACTGCCGTTTGCTGATCAGACGTGCTGTCTAGTTGTATACCCGCTTGTTCTCAAAACAATGCATAAAGTTCCCTTATTTGCATAAATGTTCTGCGGTCTTAACAAATTGAACATGAATAATTACCTACCGTTAGAGGAAGGAGCAGGAGTTTGGAAACTTCCGGTCGTGCTTACGACGCATGCACACAAGGAGCATCCGGTTGCTGCTTTTTGGTAACCGTACGCGCAGAATGTATTGCATGTACCGTTACAGAATACGATGTTTCCATTGGTGAACAGAAAACGCTTGAAATATGTTGGATTGATTTGGTCATCTGAAATAAAAACATTTTTTCTCTCTTCGTTTGATTGTGCTAAAATGGTGTTTGAAATGAAACAAATGAAACCAACAACAGACACCAATTTATGCGTTTTGAATCTTCATGTGTTCAAAGTGTTAGTGGGAAGGACCAGTTATGCGAAAGGTACATTCCTTGTATCAATCAATCAATCAATCAATCAATCAATCAATCAATCAATCAATCAATCAATCAATCAATCAATCAATCAATCAATCAATCAATCAATCAAGCAAGCAAGCAAGCAAGCAAGCAAGCAAGCAAGCAAGCAAGCAATCAATCGATCAAGCAAGCTTACAATCAACCGATTTGATTTAACAATCAACCGACGAATCTATCAATACATGCTTTTTTAATTCAAGCAATCTACAAACGGGTTCTCATAACCTTGTTGCGGGTAATCTAATGTAAGTTGGTATGTAAGGAGAATTGTCTTGTGGTATAAATATTCTCTTGCAATCTTACCCTGGAAACTACCCGAAACCAGAGCAATCCTACTGTATCGATATGTGGTTGTGTATGTTGTGATTTTATGAATAGAATAGAATAGAATTTTAATGAATAATACATTGTACATTATGTTGCATTACATAATGACTGGACAGGTTTTCGATGCTCTGTTTAAACCTCAATTTACATTTTGACGATACTGTTTTTAATCATATTTTGGATATTGATCTTTAAATACATGTTTTCTTCTACTTAACAACAGGAAAACTAAAGAAAATTCAAACAGCAAGACGGTAAATTATACCAGCAATATCTTGAGAGAAAACATTCTATCCAGGGGTATCACACGTTTAGATCAATGAGGTGTTGCTTTATAGCTTAGAAAAGTTTAAGAGAGGTTAAGAAAAGGGCCGTTTACAAGGGTTTCCCTTTACACTATAATATATTCTAATATCTTGGACTTTTGACACCTTATATATGTAATTGTGATTGGAAAGGGACGCTCTTTAGGGGTCGTTTTCAGGAGTTGGGGCATTAAGCAAGTTATATATGGGGGTTGGGGGAGGGGGAACAAGGAAAATCCTGGTCCATTTACAAATAAATAACCTTTATTCCATTGATGCCAATATATTTATTTAAATAGGTCAGTGCTGTTGGTTTTTATCTGCGCTACGTGTCTTCACTACGGTGGCACAGAAGTGACATGTATGTGGGTTTTTTATTCCGTAATTCTGAGTTAATAAGTCGAAATAACGAGATAATTGAGTCGTTATTTCGAGTTAGTAAGTCGAAATAACGATATAATCATTTCGTTATTTCGACTTACTTACTCGAAATAACGACTTAATTATCTCGCTATTTTGACCTACGAACTTGGAAATAACGAGGGGAAACATCGGATACATGTCACCTCTGTGCCACCGTAGTTAACCCAAACACCTTTAGTGTCTGAATGAAATAAGTGGAACTAAGTAGACGCGATGACCCTAAGACAGTCTGACATAACGACCACTCCTAGTGGAAGTACAGTCGGCATACTGAGAAACGGAACCGTTACTCAGGCCCCGCATCAATCGGAACACATCGGGTATTTCCGTGAGCTGTGAAATAAACCTCGGATATAAGTGTAGGGTTACAATTTTTTAAGTCGTTCAATGTATATGGACGTGTTGGCCATCCTTTTAAATCATTTTTATCGATAACTCATAAGAAATGGAGAAATGATAAGTTATGACATATGTTGTTGTGCCATGAATCTAATTACACGACTTTTTAGATTGATTTCACATTAAAGATCTATTTTTAAAACGAAAGTAATGTGACGTCATTCTCGCAGGAAACAATATGGCGTCATCCCTATCAGAGGTGTTTTCATTTGATGAACCCGATGTGTTCAGATTGGCTACGCATCTGTCTGAACATATCGGGTTTTCCAAATGTTTTACAAGGTGTTTTACCTTTGAAGTAATATGAAAGCCGCCATATTGTTTCTCATGAGACTTCTTTCATTGCAATATCGTTTTCAAATTTAGATCTTAAATGTGAAATATAGATAGGCATTATTTCGTTGAATGTCTTGTATTATGCAATTCTGTATAATTAGATATATTTCCCGGTTCTTCCCTTTTCGGCACATGGTATTGTTAAACTCACCAGAAATTGAAGAAAATGGAGTTAACTAATAGATGTATCCCGACTTGTATTTTCACTTTTATGTATGAATTATCGACCAAAAATGATTTAAATGGTGTTCAGCACTTCGAATGTACATTGAACTTCTCAATTTGGACGCTCATAAAAAAACAATATTAGCCGGGGTGCATAACACCAAATTTGTAACAACACTAATAATAAGTGGTGTATTTCTCAGGTCACGGTAATAGCCGAGTAGTTACAATAGGCTTCTAATGTTATGACTTAAAATTGACCGCTGTAGAAGAACCGTTAAATCGTGATTTTCAAGGATTATCATGTTGTAGTTACAATAGGCTTCTAATGTTATGACTTGAAATTGACCGCTGTAGAAGAACCGTTACATCGTGATGTTCAATGATTATCATGTTGTAGTCAGAATAGGTTCCTAATGTTATGACTTAAAATTGACCGCTGTAGATGAACCGTTACATCGTGATGTTCAAGGATTATCATGTTGTAGTTACAATAGGCTTCTAATGTTATGACTTAAAATTGACCGCTGTAGATGAACCATTACATCGTGATGTTCAAGGATTATCATGTTGTAGTTACAATAGGCTTCTAATGTTATGACTTAAAATTGACCGCTGTAGAAGAACCGTTACATCGTGATGTTCAAGGATTATCATGTTGTAGTTACAATAGGCTTCTAATGTTATGACTTAAAATTGACCGCTGTAGATGAACCGCTACATCGTGATGTTCAATGATTATCATGTTGTAGTTACAATAGGCTTCTAATGTTATGACTTAAAATTGACCGCTGTAGATGAACCGTTACATCGTGATGTTCAAGGATTATCATGTTGTAGTTACAATAGGCTTCTAATGTTATGACTTAAAATTGACCGCTGTAGAAGAACCGTTACATCGTGATGTTCAAGGATTATCATGTTGTAGTTACAATAGGCTTCTAATGTTATGACTTAAAATTGACCGCTGTAGAAGAACCGTTATATCGTGATGTTCAATGATTATCATGTTGTAGTTACAATAGGCTTCTAATGTTATGACTTAAAATTGACCGCTGTAGATGAACCGTTACATCGTGATGATAAGGATTATCATGTTGTAGTTACAATAGGCTTCTAATGTTATGACTTAAAATTGACCGCTGTAGAAGAACCGTTACATCGTGATGTTCAATGATTATCATGTTGTAGTTACAATAGGCTTCTAATGTTATGACTTAAAATTGACCGCTGTAGATGAACCGTTACATCGTGATGTTCAAGGATTATCATGTTGTAGTTACAATAGGCTTCTAATGTTATGACTTAAAATTGACCGCTGTAGATGAACCGTTACATCGTGATGTTCAATGATTATCATGTTGTAGTTACAATAGGCTTCTAATGTTATGACTTAAAATTGACCGCTGTAGATGAACCGTTACATCGTGATGTTCAAGGATTATCGTGTTGTAGATACAATAGGCTTCTAATGTTATGACTTAAAATTGACCGCTGTAGATGAACCGTTACATCGTGAAGTTCAAGGATTATCATGTTGTAGTTACAATAGGCTTCTAATGTTATGACTTAAAATTGACCGCTGTAGATGAACCGTTACATCGTGATGTTCAAGGATTATCGTGTTGTAGATACAATAGGCTTCGAATGTTATGACTTAAAATTGACCGCTGTAGATGAACCGTTACATCGTGATGTTCAATGATTATCATGTTGTAGTTACAATAGGCTTCTAATGTTATGACTTAAAATTGACCGCTGTAGAAGAACCGTTACATCGTGATGTTCAAGGATTATCATGTTGTAGTTAGAATAGGCTTCTAATGTTATGACTTAAAATTGACCGCTGTAGATGAACCGCTACATCGTGATGTTCAATGATTATCATGTTGTAGTTACAATAGGCTTCTAATGCTATGACTTAAAATTGACCGCTGTAGATGAACCGTTACATCGTGATGTTCAATGATTATCATGTTGTAGTTACAATAGGCTTCTAATGTTATGACTTAAAATTGACCGCTGTAGAAGAACCGTTACATCGTGATGTTCAAGGATTATCATGTTGTAGTTACAATAGGCTTCTAATGTTATGACTTAAAATTGACCGCTGTAGATGAACCGTTACATCGTGATGTTCAATGATTATCATGTTGTAGTTACAATAGGCTTCTAATGTTATGACTTAAAATTGACCGCTGTAGATGAACCGTTACATCGTGATGTTCAAGGATTATCATGTTGTAGTTACAATAGGCTTCTAATGTTATGACTTAAAATTGACCGCTGTAGATGAACCGTTACATCGTGATGTTCAATGATTATCATGTTGTAGTTACAATAGGCTTCTAATGTTATGACTTAAAATTGACCGCTGTAGATAAACCGTTACATCGTGATGTTCAAGGATTATCATGTTGTAGTTACAATAGGCTTCTAATGTTATGACTTAAAATTGACCGCTGTAGATGAACCGTTACATCGTGATGTTCAAGGATTATCATGTTGTAGTTACAATAGGCTTTTAATGTTATGACTTAAAATTGACCGCTGTAGATGAACCGTTACATCGTGATGTTCAAGGATTATCGTGTTGTAGATACAATAGGCTTCTAATGTTATGACTTAAAATTGACCGCTGTAGATGAACCGTTACATCGTGATGTTCAATGATTATCATTTGGTAGTTACAATAGGCTTCTAATGTTATGACTTAAAATTGACCGCTGTAGATGAACCGTTACATCGTGATGTTCAAGGATTATCGTGTTGTAGATACAATAGGCTTCTAATGTTATGACTTAAAATTGACCGCTGTAGATGAACCGTTACATCGTGATGTTCAATGATTATCATGTTGTAGTTACAATAGGCTTTTAATGTTATGACTTAAAATTGACCGCTGTAGAAGAACCGTTACATCGTGATGTTCAATGATTATCATGTTGTAGTTAGAATAGGCTTCTTATGTTATGACTTAAAATTGACCGCTGTAGATGAACCGCTACATCGTGATGTTCAATGATTATCATGTTGTAGTTACAAGAGGCTTCTAATGCTATGACTTAAAATTGACCGCTATAGATGAACCGTTACATCGTGATGTTCAATGATTATCATGTTGTAGTTACAATAGGCTTCTAATGTTATGACTTAAAATTGACCGCTGTAGATGAACCGCTACATCGTGATGTTCAATGATTATCATGTTGTAGTTACAATAGGCTTCTAATGTTATGACTTAAAATTGACCGCTGTAGATGAACCGTTACATCGTGATGTTCAATGATTATCATGTTGTAGTTACAATAGGCTTCTAATGTTATGACTTAAAATTGACCGCTGTAGAAGAACCGTTACATCGTGATGTTCAAGGATTATCATGTTGTAGTTACAATAGGCTTCTAATGTTATGACTTAAAATTGACCGCTGTAGATGAACCGCTACATCGTGATGTTCAAGGATTATCATGTTGTAGTTACAATAGGCTTCTAATGTTATGACTTAAAATTGACCGCTGTAGAAGAACCGTTACATCGTGATGTTCAAGGATTATCATGTTGTAGTTACAATAGGCTTCTAATGTTATGACTTAAAATTGACCGCTGTAGAAGAACCGTTATATCGTGATGTTCAATGATTATCATGTTGTAGTTACAATAGGCTTCTAATGTTATGACTTAAAATTGACCGCTGTAGATGAACCGTTACATCGTGATGTTCAATGATTATCATGTTGTAGTTACAATAGGCTTCTAATGTTATGACTTAAAATTGACCGCTGTAGAAGAACCGTTACATCGTGATGATAAGGATTATCATGTTGTAGTTACAATAGGCTTCTAATGTTATGACTTAAAATTGACCGCTGTAGAAGAACCGTTACATCGTGATGTTCAAGGATTATCATGTTGTAGTTACAATAGGCTTCTAATGTTATGACTTAAAATTGACCGCTGTAGAAGAACCGTTACATCGTGATGTTCAAGGATTATCATGTTGTAGTTACAATAGGCTTCTAATGTTATGACTTAAAATTGACCGCTGTAGAAGAACCGTTACATCGTGATGTTCAATGATTATCATGTTGTAGTTACAATAGGCTTCTTATGTTATGACTTAAAATTGACCGCTGTAGATGAACCGCTACATCGTGATGTTCAAGGATTATCATGTTGTAGTTACAATAGGCTTCTAATGTTGTGACTTAAAATTGACCGCTGTAGAAGAACCGTTACATCGTGATGTTCAAGGATTATCATGTTGTAGTTACAATAGGCTTCTAATGTTATGACTTAAAATTGACCGCTGTAGATGAACCGTTACATCGTGATGTTAAAGGATTATCATGTTGTAGTTACAATAGGCTTCTAATGTTATGACTTAAAATTGACCGCTGTAGATGAACCGCTACATCGTGATGTTTAAGGATTATCATGTTGTAGTTACAATAGGCTTCTAATGTTATGACTTAAAATTGACCGCTGTAGATGAACCGTTACATCGTGATGTTCAAGGATTATCATGTTGTAGTTACAATAGGCTTCTAATGTTATGACTTAAAATTGACCGCTGTAGATGAACCGCTACATCGTGATGTTCAATGATTATCATGTTGTAGTTACAATAGGCTTCTAATGTTATGACTTAAAATTGACCGCTGTAGATGAACCGTTACATCGTGATGATAAGGATTATCATGTTGTAGTTACAATAGGCTTCTAATGTTATGACTTAAAATTGACCGCTGTAGATGAACCGCTACATCGTGATGTTCAAGGATTATCGTGTTGTAGTTACAATAGGCTTCTAATGTTATGACTTAAAATTGACCGCTGTAGATGAACCGTTACATCGTGATGTTCAATGATTATCATGTTGTAGTTACAATAGGCTTCTAATGTTATGACTCAAAATTGACCGCTGTAGATGAACCGTTACATCGTGATGTTCAAGGATTATCATGTTGTAGTTACAATAGGCTTCTAATGTTATGACTTAAATTTGACCGCTGTAGATGAACCGTTACATCGTGATGTTTAATGATTATCATGTTAAAAGGACTATCTCATACATGGATATTTCAATATTTTTAAAACAAAATGTCCTCTACAAATCTCATACATGGATATTTTAATATTTTTAAAACAAAATGTCCTCTACATATCTCATACATGGATATTTTAATATTACTAAAACAAAATGTCCTCTACAAATCTCATACATGGATATTTTAATATTTTTAAAACAAAATGTCCTCTACAAATCTCATACATGGATATTTTAATATTTTTAAAACAAAATGTCCTCTACAAATCTCATACATGGATATTTTAATATTACTAAAACAAAATGTCCTCTACAAATCTCATACATTGAGATTTGAATATTTTTAAAACAAAATGTCCTCTACAAATCTCATACATGGATATTTTAATATTTTTAAAACAAAATGTCCTCTACAAATCTCATACATTGAGATTTTAATATTTTTAAAACAAAATGTCCTCTACAAATCTCATACATGGATATTTCAATATTTTTAAAACAAAATGTCCTCTACAAATCTCATACATGGATATTTTAATATTTTTAAAACAAAATGTCCTCTACAAATCTCATAAATGGATATTTTAATATTTTTAAAACAAAATGTCCTCTACAAATCTCATACATGGATATTTTAATATTTTTAAAACAAAATGTCCTCTACAAATCTCATACATGGATATTTTAATATCTTTAAAACAAAATGTCCTCTACAAATCTCATACATTGAGATTTTAATATTTTTAAAACAAAATATCCTCTACAAATCTCATACATGGATATTTTAATATCTTTAAAACAAAATGTCCTCTACAAATCCCATACATGGATATTTTAATATCTTTAAAACAAAATGTCCTCTACAAATCCCATACATGGATATTTTAATATCTTTAAAACAAAATGTCCTCTACGAATCTCATACATTGAGATTTTAATATTTTTAAAACAAAATGTCCTCTACAAATCTCATACATGGATATTTTAATATTTTTAAAACAAAATGTCCTCTACAAATCTCATACATTGAGATTTTAATATTTTTAAAACAAAATGTCCTCTACAAATCTCATACATGGATATTTCAATATTTTTAAAACAAAATGTCCTCTACAAATCTCATACATGGATATTTTAATATTTTTAAAACAAAATGTCCTCTACAAATCTCATACATGGATATTTCAATATTTTTAAAACAAAATGTCCTCTACAAATCTCATACATGGATATTTTAATATTTTTAAAACAAAATGTCCTCTACAAATCTCATACATGGATATTTCAATATTTTTAAAACAAAATGTCCTCTACAAATCTCATACATGGATATTTTAATATTTTTAAAACAAAATGTCCTCTACAAATCTCATACATGGATATTTTAATATTTTTAAAACAAAATGTCCTCTACAAATCTCATACATGGATATTTTAATATTTTTAAAACAAAATGTCCTCTACAAATCTCATACATGGATATTTTAATATCTTTAAAACAAAATGTCCTCTACAAATCTCATACATTGAGATTTTAATATTTTTAAAACAAAATGTCCTCTACAAATCTCATACATGGATATTTTAATATCTTTAAAACAAAATGTCCTCTACAAATCCCATACATGGATATTTTAATATCTTTAAAACAAAATGTCCTCTACGAATCTCATACATTGAGATTTTAATATTTTTAAAACAAAATGTCCTCTACAAATCTCATATATTGAGATTTTAATATTTTTAAAACCAAATGTCCTCTACAAATCTCACACGTTGAGATTTTAATACTTTTAAAACCAAATGTCCTCTACGAATCTCACACGTTGAGATTTTAATATTTTTAAAACCAAATGTCCTCTACGAATCTCACACGTTGAGATTTTAATATTTTCAAAACAAAATGTCCTCTACGAATCTCACGCGTTGAGATTTTAATGTTTTTAAAACAAAATGTCCTCTACGAATCTCACACGTTGAGATTTTAATATTTTCAAAACAAAATGTCCTCTACGAATCTCACACCTTGAGATTTTGATATTTTCAAAACAAAATGTTTTCTACGAATATAATGACAACACAGATCAATAGAGTTACACATGCCTAACGTGTTGATACACTTCTTACCCGCTTTGATAGCCATTTGATGAAGATATAACAAATTTATCCTTCAAATAAAGTAAACCGTTTAAACGTTTTTTTGTTAACACTGATCTTAATTTGAATTGGCCTTAGAAAAATGGTGATTTTTCAGATACCACCATCCCATGGGTCTCACAAACATTTAACTGTGCATGTTCATACTTTATTTGTGTCAGGCGAAATGGTCAAAATGTGAACGGATTTTCAATCAAGGCACTGAAAGACATTTAAGCTCGATACATTTTCTTAGTGAAAACACAGATCTTCAGCATACTAAGAAAACGATTTTTTATCTTTAGTAAACAGTATGTTGTAAAGTAATAATGATTGTTTAGATCGACAATTCAATGTATGTTACTTTAATAACGCAAACTGTTAGATAGCTTCTTTCGTTGTACGGGGAATTTAATGTTAAGATGGGCTAGTTCTAAGCTTGACAAAGAGATAATGTTCATATTACAAGAAGTATATTGAGAACAGCGATATTCCGTATGGTAGAATGCCCGTTATCCGCAGTTTTGAAACCAGTTCTTTCGTCGGATTACTTCGGTCGTTATGGTTCTTCTAGATATTCATCGGTCGTGAACGGAACTTTTTGGGGTAAAGCGAAGAGTTCCAGCACCGATTTATACGATACATAAAGAGAACGGATTATAGGTATTCTACCTTAAACAAACATACTTTATTGTAACATTAATATCCCGTAAAAGTGTCCCCTTAAAATCGTGCACATATAGACTGTGAAGGTGGTAATTTTGAATGTTACTGGCGTCAACTTCGAAGTATGCTTTTCACCTAGGTTCTCGCCACCCAACAAAACAAACAGAAGACAAGGCGTGTACCCATAACTCCCAAAGATTATTTATCACTAGACTATAGCTAATAACTCTTTCATTGGTTAGATGATGGCAATTCAATGAGGACAATCCCTTCTGACAAAATACGCCATTACTCGTCAAGGAATCTAAGTGAACTTTCTAGCTTGACAAATGATCGCTCGTTCGCGGTTTAGAACCATTTTCAACAATTATTTAGCATCCATTTTAATATTGTTTAAGTAACAGTTGTCATATTCTTGGATTCCAGTTGAGAAGAGAAAAAAAACTAAAACTATGTTCCCCCCTTATTCTGTTCTTATTAATGAAAGTTTTACTAATGGCACGACCCGGGCTTCGTACCCCAGTCGTTCCCACATAAGACGGTCCACCTACCCAGTTCATGTGTTGATTTCATATAGTTCGGCTTTAAGTAAATTGTTTTCTGTGAGGGGTGTTTCGTTTGGTATGACCGTTATTTTTCCATTAACCCTTAGAATGCTCGGTTATCTTCTAAAAATATCTTTTTCTGTCGTCGGATTTCAAAAACCTTAAATATCTGCTTAATTTTGTTGAGGAAAGATACTCAGAGTAGCAAACAAATAAGTTCACAGGCCTGACCTGGATCCAACCTATGTGCATAAGCATGAAGTCGGTTCCATCATTGTAAGGGTTAAGGATAATTATTTCCGTGTCGTTTGAAACCGTTCCTGGAAGAATCGGTTAAAGAGTAGAAAAGAAATTAGAATATCCCTGAGGAAAAGGGTGCTTTTCGACAGTTGGGTGTCCTTTACCTTTTAGTATCATTATACTCATAATTGTATGGGCGGATGACAATACCATTTGCTTTCTATTGATATGTATTGTGTGCATGTGTGCATGCTTTGCTTATATTTTTCAATGTTGTTTGAGGTTGCTGATATGGGACAGGGGAATCATAAATACGTCCTTTACTTGCGGCACAAACGCGGTAACTTGTTTATCTTTTCTTTTAAATGAGATGATTTTATTTACAAGATACTACAAGCAGTTAAGAAATGGTAAACAAATCCTAAACGCGGTAACTAGTTCGCCGGCCAGAGGACATTTTTCTTCGCGTCTTTATCATTGAGGTATCAAATGGATATTAATTCATATAAACGCTTGTCAAACGCCCTTGTCCTGTTAGACTTTGGGGCGTAATAAACGTGATAAAACCCATTTCTCCATAGTGAATGGCGTGTCGGACTCTACAAACAGAACTTTAGAAACGGTCATATCAAAGGATATTTTTGATCATGTACAGAGGCCGGCACTGATCGTAACTACTCGGTATTTCCTTGAACTGAGAAATACACCTCGTCCATCAATCGGAACTACTCGGAATTTCCTTGAACTGAGAAATACACCTCGTCAATCAATCGGAACTTCTCGGTATTTCCTTGAACTGAGAAATACACCTCGTCCATCAATCGTAACTACTCGGTATTTCCTTGAACTGAGAAATACACCTCGTCCATCGATCGGAACTACTGGGTATTTCCTTGAACTGAGAAATACACCTCGTCCATCAATCGGAACTACTCGGTATTTCCTTGAACTGAGAAATACACATCGTCCATCAATCGTAACTACTCGGTATTTCCTTGAACTGAGAAATACACCTCGTCCATCAATCGGAACTACTCGGTATTTCCTTGAACTGAGAAATACACCTCGTCCATCAATCGGAACTACTATGTATTTCCTTGAACTGAGAAATACACCTCGTCCATCAATCGGAACTTCTCGGTATTTCCTTGAACTGAGAAATACACCTCGTCCATCAATCGTAACTACTCGGTATTTCCTTGAACTGAGAAATACACCTCGTCCATCAATCGGAACTACTCGGTATTTCCTTGAACTGAGAAATACACCTCGTCCATCAATCGGAACTACTCGGTATTTCCTTGAACTGAGAAATACACCTCGTAAATCAATCGGAACTTCTCGGTATTTCCTTGAACTGAGAAATACACCTCGTCCATCAATCGGAACTACTCGGTATTTCCTTGAACTGAGAAATACACCTCGTCCATCAATCGTAACTACTCGGTAACTTTATTTCCTTGAACTGAGAAATACACCTCGTCCATCAATCGTAACTACTCGGTATTTCCTTGAACTGAGAAATACACCTCGTCCATCAATCGGAACTACTCGGTATTTCCTTGAACTGAGAAATACACCTCGTCCATCAATCGTAACTACTCGGTATTTCCTTGAACTGAGAAATACACCTCGTCCATCAAACGGAACTACTCCGTATTTCCTTGAACTGAGAAATACACCTCGTCCATCAATCGTAACTACTCGGTATTTCCTTGAACTGAGAAATACACCTCGTTCATCAATCGGAACTACTCGGTATTTCCTTGAACTGAGAAATACACCTCGTCCATCAATCGTAACTACTCGGTATTTCCTTGAACTGAGAAATACACCTCGTCCATCAATCGTAACTACTCGGTATTTCCTTGAACTGAGAAATACACCTCGTCCATCAATCGGAACTACTCGGTATTTCCTTGAACTGAGAAATACACCTCGTCCATCAATCGGAACTACTCGGTATTTCCTTGAACTGAGAAATACACCTCGTCCATCAATCGGAACTACTCGTTATTTCCTTGAACTGAGAAATACACCTCGTCCATCAATCGGAACTACTCGGTATTTCCTTGAACTGAGAAATACACCTCGTCCATCAATCGGAACTATTCGGTATTTCCTTGGACTGAGAAATACACCTCGTCCATAAGTGTGGGTCACAAGTATCGGTTGAATTGTTCCCGGCTTATAAAACGTTTAAGCGCCCATTTAAAGTAATTGAATATATATATGAAAAGAGGTGTTGAACACCATTTCAAATCATTATTCTTGAACGGTTACTCATAAATCAAAGTGAAATTATAGATTGTGATATTTCTAACTGTTTCCTTAACCAAATTAAAATATTATTTAGAATTTTACATTTAAGATCTATATTTGTAAACAAACGAACAATGAAAGAGGTCTTGCAAGCAGTGGTATGGCGGATTAGATATTACTTAAGGACGTTCTCGGTAGTTTTTCTCGCGCACTTCATCTGCGCATCCAAGGGAGAAAGTAATCTGCTACTGAAGAGGAACTTCCATGGAAGTCGGACAAACGTTTTTATTCAGATGAAATTTACTGAATGCAATTTTTTTTCAAAGAATGTTCATATTATCCATAAAACTATGAAAGGTTATCAACATCATTATATATTTTTCATGCATACAAAGCATCCAGTTTCTATTTTTCAAGTTTAAAGTTATTTTAGTCGATTCATAAATGTTTTTCAAATACGGTTAACCTCGAAACTGTAATTTTAAAGAAAAACCACCTCGTCAACATATCATTTTTTTACATTTTGTATTTCAAGAATAAATTTTACTTAACATACTGAAAAATAAAGAAATTCTATCAAAGGAATATCTTCATTTGTTGGCAAAAATTTGAAAAACTGATTTGGATTACAAAAATTGTTCAGATGGTAATCATTTAAAGTACCATTGAATCATAAAGTATTGAATGAATGAATTCATGTTTTTTGTGTTAATAAACCTTCCAGAATTTTTTTTGTATTACCTTTGAAGATGGCATAGTCATAATGACATTTTTGCCCCAAACGGTTACCATGGAAATTGTCATTTTACAAAAAATCTAACTCGTCGACATGCATTTTAATTTTCATTTCTGAATTCACATCAAAAATTTAGAAAATTCTATGAATAAGATTATTTTTTTATAAAACTGTAGAACATGTTCTTAAGAGATGATTAAATTGGATAAACCTGATGAGTTAAGATTGAGTCTATATGAGAAACCTTTGAGAAAACTGGATATATCATAAAACTGGACATTGTAAAACGTATATAGTGCCTATCTGTAGTTGATGACATAATAAAGGAATTAACAAACGCATACATTATGTATCTGTAGTTTATGACATAGATATGGACATTGACAAACGTATATATTGCCTATCTGAAGTTTATGACATAAATAAGGACATTGACAAACGCACATATTATCTATCTGTAGTTGATGACATAAATATGGACGTTGACAAACGTATATATTGCCTATCTGTAGTTGATGACATAAATAAGGACATTGACAAACGCATATATTATCTATCTGTAGTTGATGACATAAATATTGACATTGACAAACGCATATATTGCCTATCTGTAGTTTATGACATAAATAAGGACATTGGCAAACATATATATTGCCTTTCTGTTGTTGATGACATAAATATGAACATTGACAAGCCCATATATTATCTTTCTGAAGTTGATGACATAAATATGGACATTGACAAACGTATATATTGCCTTTCTGTAGTTGATGACATAAATATGGACATTGACAAACGTATAAATTGTCTTTCTATAGTTAATGACATAAATAAGGATATTGACAAACGCATACATTGTCTTTCTGTAGTTGATGACATAAATAAAGACCTTGACAAACGTATATATAGCCCCTCTGTAGTTGATGACATAAATATGGACATTGACAAACGTATATATTGCCTATCTGTAGTTTATGACATAAATAAGGACATTGACAAACGCATATATTATCTATCTGTAGTTGATGACATAAATATGGACATTGACAAACGCATATATTATCTATCTGTAGTTGATGACATAAATATGAACATGGACGAACCCATACATTATCTTTCTGTAGTTGATGACATAAATATGGACATTGACAAACGTATATATTGCCTTTCTGTTGTTGATGACATAAATATGAACATTGACAAACCCATATATTATCTTTCTGAAGCTGATGACATAAATATGGACATTGACAAACTTTTGTATTGCCTTTCTGTAGTTGATGACATAAATATGGACATTGACAAACGCATATATTATCTATCTGTAGTTGATGACATAAATATGGACATTGACAAAAGTATATATTGTCTTTCTGTAGTTGATGACATAAATATGAACATTGACAAACCCATATATTATCTTTCTGAAGCTGATGACATAAATATGGACATTGACAAACGTATATATAGCCCCTCCTTAGTTGATGACATAAATAAGGACATTGACAAACGTATATATAGCCCCACCTTAATTGATGACATAAATAAGGTCATTGACAAACGTATATATAGCCCCTCTGTAGTTGATGACATAAAAAAGGACATTGACAAACGTATATATAGCCCCTCTGTAGTTGATGACATAAAAAAGGACATTGACAAACGTATATATAGCCTATCTGTAGTTGATGACATAAGTAAAGACCTTGACAAACGTATATATAGCCAATATGTAGTTGATGACATAAATAAAGACTTTGACAACCGTATATAGAGCCTGTCTGTAGTTGATGACATAAATAAGGACATTGACAAACGTATATATAGCCCCTCTGTAGTTGATGACATAAAAAAGGACGTTGACATCGGGACGAGCAATGTCTCCTTTTCCCACAATGTTGTTAACCTTACCAGAAGACTATTGTCTTATTTCATCACATTTTGAAATGTCGTCTGAGTTTGCTTTCAATATCGGACAGTCCAAAAGTTGGCGTGTGGTAAAATAAAGGGTAAAATAAAACTCATCCATACCACGTGTTCCACTGGGTAGCGCTTTACATAATCCAACCAGGATGGAGGAGGCTATTAATACCAACCGTTGTGGTGCACACATTTTGTTTTTCAGAATTTAATTGTACACAT
>OX401421.1:15832890-15865076 GCA_947846245.1 Cerastoderma edule
AAACTGTCATTAAGATTTGACAGCTAGTTATTGACGGATTGCTGCAAGGCTATAGTAAGTCACTCAGCAATGTGATAGACTTAACATCGCATTACACCAAGACCACCATATCCACATGTAATAACCGTCTACATACCTTAGAGTGTTCGTCACTGAACATGTGGCTTTCACTGTAATCGATTAATTGCACGGATTCGTTAAAAGGTTGTGATCTTGTGTGCTTTTTTTCGTTTATAATATCTTTCTTTTATTTGATAAAACGGTATCAGGACTAAATGTGATTTTTCAGACGATATCCCGAATTGCAGCTTGTGGAAAAGAAGCGATTTCACGAAACAACCCCGAGTATATCTCTCTACCTATAAATTAGAGGACTATTTTCAACTGCATCAGACTGTCAATTTGCTTAAAGTGTCGCGAAAGTTATGAATTAGTTACGATGTGATTTGCAAATAGTGGGAAAAGTATATCGTATATGTTTTAGTGACCCGGTCGATTTCAAATTAAAGTTGTACGAAATCCAAAATATCATACGGAGTTACCTATATAGCCGCATCGTTTCGGAACTATTTGGCTTTAACCCCAGGAGAATATTGCTGACGTGTAATTAGGAGAGATGGTTGCAAAAGCAGTTAGTATCGATGGTAAGTAATCTTCTCCCACAAACCGGGCCTCAGCGCTTTCCAACTTTAACCCTATGCATGCTGGGTACTTTTCTAAAAATATATTTTTTTGTCGCCTGCTTTCAAAAAACCTTAATATCTGATTGATTTTGGACGAAGAAAGATACTCAGAGCAGCAAAGAGGTCAGATCACAGGCCAGTCGCCAATTTATTTGGCGGCTGGCCTGGATCTAACCTGTTTGCATAAGCATGAAGTCGGTTCCAGCACTATAAGGGTTAAGTCAAATTTCGTGTAACAAAATCCCCAAGATATAAAGTTGTGACTTGTCAATATTGATAACAACAGTCAACGACAAAATAGCAAGGAAAGGTTTATGAATGCTGGAAGAGACTATTGTGTGTAATGATACTTTAAACCAGTGTAGAGTATGAAATTGAGCAATGCATCTCTTCATCTTCGATACAGGTGTGTCAAATTTGACATATTTCCGAGTTATAAAAGCGATCATCTTAAGGCTGAACAATGTTGGAATAGAATATATATAGAACGAACAGTTATTAAATACGTGGCAAACTAACTGCACAAAGCGGAATGAAAGTAGACTATCCATAATTAATAATTCGCCATTTTGAAACTACAATGTAATTCTTTCGTCGGATTACTTCGGGCGTTCTCGGTATACATCGTCGTGAAAAGCGAATAGTTTCGGCACCATCCGAAATGAACTTAGGCTGATTGATCCAAACGAATATATTTCTTTCCGAGAACGACCGAAATAACCCGACGACAGAAAATGTTTCAAAATGGCGGGTTGTGGGTATCCTACATTAACTTGGGGCTATAGCAATGTGTCAAATGCATCTTTTTCATTAAGTTTTGATTTACGTTGTGCTACCTTGAAATTGGGTCTGAGATAGGATGCAGTTGAATACAAAAGGCACATTTTGCACACAACTCAAGTTTTTACGTGTGTAACTTACCATGCTTTATTTGATAAATTAGTTGTTTTGTTCGTAAGTATATTCATGTTATCGGTATGTGTTTCTCGGTACCTATCTATGATCTATGTTCTCTCTTTTATTAATGGATTACCAAAGTGTCCTTTTTAAGAGGAGTCTTAATCATGAAATTGTGCCAGTTGCCCTACTCGAATTTCTAATGCCAGTGCTTTGGTTCTCATAGGATTCAGCTTCAGCTTGTTATAAGCAGAGCCGTTTGGAACCATATCATCGTTATACTTTTATATCGATTTATTACGATTTATTATTTATTTCAGTTCTGCATTACATTTCCTTTTTTTATGTGACCTTGATTTGTTTGTATATTTTGAATATTATTGTAATGACAAGAAACTGTAAGTTTACGTCTCAATAAACTATTCGTATTCGTATTCCTATTGTACTTTGATTGGGTAGATTTGTTAACCATAATTAAACCGATCGGGAGGTTGAAAAACAATTATTCTTGTAAAAAAAAAAAAATACTTTTTTAATCATTTCCACCTAAGGTACCGCAAACACTGTGGCGAGCATTGCCTACTGGTAATAACACTGTGCTTATAATCGATGATGTTCCGTGAAGGTTTGAATTCCGAATTAGATTCGTTTTGGACAGGTATACATTTGGATATGAATTGTATATCAAGTGGCAAATTCTAAAGCACACGAGCCAGTGGTAAATAAAGCCCTTACCATATGTTCTGTTTTTACATGAAGATTTTGGTCTTTATATTATACAAACCAAGTACTTCTAAAATATTTATTCACATATTATTCTTTCTATTTTTTATAATCCTAAATATACCTATCCATGGAAACATGCAAGGATATCAAAGCTTGTTCCGACCATTTACATTGGCGAAGACTAAGAAGGCCATTTGATGAATTGTCTTGGTTAACTAAGATATTGCTTCATGTAGCTTGTATCATCGACTCGCCTCAGCAAGGCAGCCAAAGTGGAACAGCCAAACGCCTTGACAGTTCTAGAATCGTGCCAATCCAATGTTGACTCATACCAATATATAAAACAGCTGCTGAAATAGCGTTTCTCATGGTAACGGATGTAAAATTATGACAGAATAGGTCGGTCCATGTCAAAATGAGAGATATCGATTGGTAGCAGGGGTCATCGATCTGTTATCTGTCGCTTAACATCTACCCAAGGACTATTTAGGCGGGGAATCACGTGATCCTTGTTTACGATCTTAAGTCCTACAAGATTGCCGCGCTACAGTTTTTCTGCTTTTTTTCACATACTTTTTCCAATGAGATAAATCACGGTTGCGGGGCGCGTATGTCCAAAACAGTCGGTCTTTGACTTCGATTTCCCTACTGAATGCTAGACGTTTTGCCGTTACAAAGCATGAGTTACCATATGTCATCAGAACCGGAAAGTTAATGGTCAACTCATGCGGGGTACACAATGTGGCTATCATCGGCAAAGGTAGGTGAACAAAGCAAACATACCAGTTCCGTCATGGGTGCAGTCATCTTGTTCGGACATAAGATAGTAAACATTAATCATGTGATTCCCCCGCCTGCTATTGAAACGCCACCAATTCGATATCTAAACACTGATAACCTATGTTATACTCCCAGAGTGCCCGGATCTGGAGGCTTTATGGGACAGCGGGAAGGGACTACCGGTCACGCGCCAAATACAGCTCAGCCACAGCGATATTGGACCCTACGTCCATTTTGTATGTCCCGAGGAACACCACGTGGTCGGTCCAGCCATGGTCACCTGTCTAAAGGGTGGCGTTTGGGATGACGTCACAGAACCGTACTGTTCGGGTACGTCGTTCGGGTTTTCATTTCATAGGTTGATTATCTCCCTTGAATAATTCGATAAATTCTACAAGAATCTTTCTGCTCAAAAAAGTTCTGCAAAGGCCAGACTGGCAAAGGAATACATGGTACAAACAGGAATCACTTCACCAGCCTTCTATATTGAATGAGTTTAATTCATATATTTAAAAAAAATGAAAATTTAAGACTTCAAACATGTTTCGCCTAATGGCTCTTTATATGCATGTATGTATGAGACCATACAATAATTCTATTTGCACTATAACACAAAAGGCATTTGCCTATTACAAAACAACGACTTTAATTCCAGTTAGTTGTGATGTTATGGTATTACAGTTATTAAGGATGAGTAAGCTATGGCGAAGTTATGATGGGATTAAAATAATTTGTCTCAAAACATTGCTGTTATAAACATACCAGAGGTAAGAGCTCTACAAACTGGCCTATAGTGCGTAAAACAGGGATATAACTCAAAAGAGTTCGGTACTATCCTTGGTAATTGTAATTTAGCTATTAAAAAAAGCTATAGTGAAAAATCTTCTAATTTAGTTTGATAAGATAGAACTAACTCCAAGTCCATCACGATTCCTTCCCATTGTTGATATTCTGGTTCAAAGGTTAAAACTGCATAAATAGAAAAAAACAATTTGATTATCATTTACGAACTCAAAAATAATAAAAACAATAAATATTGTGATAATTCCTCTGTTGGCAATAATAGTCTCATCAAATAGTTATTTGCTTGATGTACGTCTACTGGTCCTTTTATGTGGAGATTGTTTCATGCGCATAATTTGTTGAGTTTTTCTTTATTTAATGAACCAGACTGATAAACTGTTGATTCGATTAAGAATACGCGTTAAAAACGTCAAAAAATAACGTTAACAGATACATTTTGTGTACTTTCAGCATCAAGTCTTTATGGGATTCCGCAGTCGGACACCATTTTGATTGGAGTTTTGGCGGGAAGCGGTGCCATCGTTATAATCACGATCACCATAATTCTGACCCATCTGTTCTGTTTAAGGTCGATGTCTTCAAGGAAGGATTCGTAGGTGCATCTTTGAGAATAACAAGAAACTAGTTAAATCATTTCCATTTTTCAAAATATCTACTTTAACCCCTTCCAAAACAATAACGTCATTTGACCACTTTGTTACAGACGAGTTAAGAAAACATTGTGGGAAAGGGAGAAATTGCTCGTCACAAGCAATTTCTCCTTTTCCCACAATGTTTTCTGCCCTATCAAAAGATTATTTTCCAATTTCATCACATTTTGAAATGTCGTCTGCAATCTCTTTCAATTTGGGACAGTCGAAAATTTGTTGTTTTGGGAAAGGGTTAACAATGATACATTGTCTATAAATCTAAGAGGTTTTAAGATCACGTATGTGTAATCAAAACGCTTTTGTTCTTTTTTCTTTATCCCTTTGGATCTAATAAAGAGAGAACAAATGGTTGGTGTCGTGAATCGAAAGTATTTTCGGGCAAGGCGTAGAAGTACTATCCGGTGGGCCGAAGGCGATTAAGATAATAATCCGAAGCCGATCCCAAAAACGTTTCGAATTCAAAGACATCACCTACCTATTCTTTCTTTCCTGTGACCTATTTTATATGGTTTCAAATGAACAAACATAAGATGAAAATAAAACACGACAAAAGTAAACAAGACAGAAAATAAATACTGACAGGTGCTCATAGAGACCAATTAATCCAGTGAAGGATTGCAAAAGAATGTTATACGACACCCTGTTAGCTATCCAAAAATTGCCCTGGGGACCAAATAAGACCAAAAGAATGTTATAGGGCACCCTGTTAGCTATCCGAAAATTTTCCTGGGGACCAGGTAAGACCAAAAGAATGTTATACGGCACCCTGTTAGCTATCCGAAAACTGCCCATGGGGACCAGATAAGACCAAAAGAATGTTATACGGCACAATGTTAGCTATCCGAAAATTGCCTTGGTGACCAGATAAGACCAAAAGAAGGTATTCCTATTTGGTAAATGCTTCATCATGTTGGTAACTATTCAAATAAACTAAGATCTCAAAATCCTTCATAAAACAATCTTTTTTTTTGTAACGCTGATACAATGTCTATGTATTCCCCGACCCCTCTCATTGATACAATCGCAGGTACTGTTTTACTAAACACTTTACGCTCAAGATTTGCGTATGTCTTAGACAACAGTTTCTCTTGTTTCAATATTGTGCAAAGCAATATTGCAGAGTAACACGTCATTGGAATCCTCTCTCCGAGACGCTTCCAATGACGTGTCACATTGCAATGGTGCATTGAATACGCAATCCATGTTTATCGTTTATGACTTACGCAAATACTTTCCATAAGTTGTTTAGTAAAACGGTACCTGGGAGTTTTCGTTCTCACTATTAAAAAAACCCCAATTCATCGACTGTTTCAGTTCGACCGAGGGTTTACACCGAAGTCACGACAGTTTCTCCTCCGCCACGTTTTGTGTCGACGATCAGAGTTACTGCGCCATTTCCCCACCCACCTGCCCGACATTGAACGGTAAACCCATGGAGACGAGATCACGTGGTCAACTTTCCAACATGGCGTCAACAACACAGTATCGCAACTCGCAGAACAGTCAACCGTTGGACGCGTATGGAACTGGCAGCCATCCAGTTGCGAGTGCTGATTATTTCGGCGGACAGGATGTTAACTATGCGCATGCGCCCAATAAAAACGGTCATGTGACAACGGTTGGTGATGAGGGTGCTTTCGTGAACTATGGTTATTCGCGGGAGAATGGTTGCATCTATTCAAACCACTCGGATAACATGTAGGTATCATTACTGTACTGCTTCTTTCCGTTATTGTAAGGGTTAGTTTATATTGCATTTTTAAGAGGACATATTGAAAATAAACCTTTTGTGTCGAACAAGAAAATGACTTCGTGTTAACTTAACTTAATGAATGTTATATACTAAACCTATTCAATGAAGTCCTGGATTCTGTAAGTGTGTCCAGGAAGAGCTTAACCCTTTACTAAACGCCAAGCTTTTGCTTTACCCAAATTGAAAGAGATTGCAGACGATATTTCAAAATGTGATGAAATTGGAAAATAATCTTTTGATAGGACATAAAACATTGTGGGAAAATGGGAAATTGCTCATTACGAGCAATTTTTTCCTTTTCCCACAATGTTTTCCAGGGTCGTCTGCAACAAATTGGTTGAATGTCGTTTTTGTTTGATAATGGGTTAAACACTTGATTTCCCCACTTATTCGACACTCGTTTGAGAAAAAGCACAGTCTGAATGTGTAAAACTGACGTTAAATATCAGCTTTTTTTCAAAGACAATTCACTCAAAGGTATCGAACGTCTTGTTTTTCACTTTCATTACAGAACGGCCTCGAGAGAAAATGAAAATAACTTTCAGATGTCGCCACTCTACCAGAAAACCGACGGAAATACACGAAGAAATTCCTCAGGTGTTAACAACCATTCTTCAGATCACTTGGTTCAAACTCCACTGACAAATATTTACTCGGTTGTAAACAGGACTGTTTTGTAACTCACAGTAAATCTTTACTCGGTTGTAAACAGGACTGTTTTGTAACTCACAGTAAATCTTTACTCGGTTGTAAACAGGACTGTTTTGTTACACACAGTAAATCTTTACTCGGTTGTAAACAGGACTGTTTTGTAACTCACAGTAAATCTTAACTCGGTTGTAAACAGGACTGTTTTGTAACTCACAGTAAATGTTAAGGTTGTAAACAGGACTGTTTTGTAACTCACAGTAAATGTTAAGGTTGTAAACAGGACAGTTTTGTAACTCACAGTAAATATTAAGGTTGTAAACAGGACTGTTTTGTAACTCACAGTAAAGGTTAAGGTTGTAAACAGGACTGTTTTGTAACTCACAGTAAATGTTAAGGTTGTAAACAGGACTGTTTTGTAACTCACAGTAAATGTTAAGGTTGTAAACAAAACTGTTTTGTAACTCACAGTAATTCTTTACTCGGTTGTAAACAGGACTGTTTTGTAACTCACAGTAAATCTTTACTCGGTTGTAAACAGGACTGTTTTGTAGCTCAGAGTAAATATTAAGGTTGTAAACAGGACTGTTTTGTAACTCACAGTAAGTGTTAAGGTTGTAAACAGGACTGTTTTGTAACTCACGGTAAATGTTAAGGTTGTAAACAGGACTGTTTTGTAACTCACAGTAAATATAAGGTTGTAAACAGGACTGTTTTGTAACTCACAGTAAAGGTTAAGGTTGTAAACAGGACTGTTTTGTAACTCACAGTAAATGTTAAGGTTGTAAACAGGACTGTTTTGTAACTCACAGTAAGTGTTAAGGTTGTAAACAGGACTGTTTTGTAACTCACAGTAAATATTAAGGTTGTAAACAGGACTGTTTTGTAACTCACAGTAAATGTTAAGGTTGTAAACAGGACTGTTTTGTAACTCACAGTAAATGTTAAGGTTGTAAACAGGACTGTTTTGTAACTCACAGTAAATGTTAAGGTTGTAAACAGGACTGTTTTGTAACTCACAGTAAATATCAAGGTTGTAAACAGGACTGTTTTGTAACTCACAGTAAAGGTTAAGGTTGTAAACAGGACTGTTTTGTAACTCACAGTAAATGTTAAGGTTGTAAACAGGACTGTTTTGTAACTCACAGTAAATGTTAAGGTTGTAAACAGGACTGTTTTGTAACTCACAGTAAATGTTTAGGTTGTAAACAGGACTGTTTTGTAACTCACAGTAAATCTTAACTCGGTTGTAAACAGGACTGTTTTGTAACTCACAGTAAATGTTAAGGTTGTAAACAGGACTGTTTTGTAACTCACAGTAAATGTTAAGGTTGTAAACAGGACAGTTTTGTAACTCACAGTAAATATTAAGGTTGTAAACAGGACTGTTTTGTAACTCACAGTAAAGGTTAAGGTTGTAAACAGGACTGTTTTGTAACTCACAGTAAATGTTAAGGTTGTAAACAGGACTGTTTTGTAACTCACAGTAAATGTTAAGGTTGTAAACAAAACTGTTTTGTAACTCACAGTAATTCTTTACTCGGTTGGAAACAGGACTGTTTTGTAACTCACAGTAAATCTTTACTCGGTTGTAAACAGGACTGTTTTGTAGCTCAGAGTAAATATTAAGGTTGTAAACAGGACTGTTTTGTAACTCACAGTAAGTGTTAAGGTTGTAAACAGGACTGTTTTGTAACTCACGGTAAATGTTAAGGTTGTAAACAGGACTGTTTTGTAACTCACAGTAAATATAAAGGTTGTAAACAGGACTGTTTTGTAACTCACAGTAAAGGTTAAGGTTGTAAACAGGACTGTTTTGTAACTCACAGTAAATGTTAAGGTTGTAAACAGGACTGTTTTGTAACTCACAGTAAATGTTAAGGTTGTAAACAGGACTGTTTTGTAACTCACAGTAAATATCAAGGTTGTAAACAGGACAGTTTTGTAACTCACAGTAAAGGTTAAGGTTGTAAACAGGACTGTTTTGTAACTCACAGTAAATGTTAAGGTTGTAAACAGGACTGTTTTGTAACTCACAGTAAATGTTAAGGTTGTAAACAGGACTGTTTTGTAACTCACAGTAAATGTTTAGGTTGTAAACAGGACTGTTTTGTAACTCACAGTAAATCTTAACTCGGTTGTAAACAGGACTGTTTTGTAACTCACAGTAAATGTTAAGGTTGTAAACAGGACTGTTTTGTAACTCACAGTAAATGTTAAGGTTGTAAACAGGACAGTTTTGTAACTCACAGTAAATATTAAGGTTGTAAACAGGACTGTTTTGTAACTCACAGTAAAGGTTAAGGTTGTAAACAGGACTGTTTTGTAACTCACAGTAAATGTTAAGGTTGTAAACAGGACTGTTTTGTAACTCACAGTAAATGTTAAGGTTGTAAACAAAACTGTTTTGTAACTCACAGTAATTCTTTACTTGGTTGGAAACAGGACTGTTTTGTAACTCACAGTAAATCTTTACTCGGTTGTAAACAGGACTGTTTTGTAGCTCGGAGTAAATATTAAGGTTGTAAACAGGACTGTTTTGTAACTCACAGTAAGTGTTAAGGTTGTAAACAGGACTGTTTTGTAACTCACGGTAAATGTTAAGGTTGTAAACAGGACTGTTTTGTAACTCACAGTTAATGTTAAGGTTGTAAACAGGACTGTTTTGTAACTCACAGTAAATATCAAGATTGTAAACAGGACTGTTTTGTAACTCACAGTAAAGGTTAAGGTTGTAAACAGGACTGTTTTGTAACTCACAGTAAGTGTTAAGGTTGTTAACAGGACTGTTTTGTAACTCACAGTAATTGTTAAGGTTGTAAACAGGACTGTTTTGTAACTCACAGTAAATGTTAAGGTTGTAAACAGGACTGTTTTGTAACTCACGGTAAATGTTAAGGTTGTAAACAGGACTGTTTTGTAACTCACAGTTAATGTTAAGGTTGTAAACAGGACTGTTTTGTAACTCACAGTAAATATCAAGATTGTAAACAGGACTGTTTTGTAACTCACAGTAAAGGTTAAGGTTGTAAACAGGACTGTTTTGTAACTCACAGTAAATGTTAAGGTTGTAAACAGGACTGTTTTGTAACTCACAGTAAAGGTTGTAAACAGGACTGTTTTGTAACTCACAGTAAAGGTTAAGGTTGTAAACAGGACTGTTTTGTAACTCACAGTAAATGTTAAGGTTGTAAACAGGACTGTTTTGTAACTCACAGTAAATGTTAAGGTTGTAAACAGGACTGTTTTGTAACTCACAGTAAATGTTTAGGTTGTAAACAGGACTGTTTTGTAACTCACAGTAAATGTTAAGGTTGTAAACAGGACTGTTTTGTAACTCACAGTAAATATTAAGGTTGTAAACAGGACTGTTTTGTAACTCACAGTAAATGTTAAGGTTGTAAACAGGACTGTTTTGTAACACACAGTAAAGGTTAAGGTTGTAAACAGGACTGTTTTGTAACTCACAGTAAATGTTAAGGTTGTAAACAGGACTGTTTTGTAACTCACAGTAAAGGTTAAGGTTGTAAACAGGACTGTTTTGTAACTCACGGTAAATGTTAAGGTTGTAAACAGGACTGTTTTGTAACTCACAGTAATTGTTAAGGTTGTAAACAGGACTGTTTTGTAACTCACAGTAAATATTAAGGTTGTAAACAGGACTGTTTTGAAACTCACAGTAAATATTAAGGTTGTAAACAGGACTGTTTTGTAACTCACAGTAAATGTTAAGGTTGTAAACAGGACTGTTTTGTAACTCACGGTAAATGTTAAGGTTGTAAACAGGACTGTTTTGTAACTCACAGTAAATGTTAAGGTTGTAAACAGGACTGTTTTGTAACTCACAGTAAATGTTAAGGTAGAATACCCATTATCCGCCAATTTGAATCTCATTATTTCGTCAGATCAGTTCGGTTATTCTCGGTAAACATCGGTCAGGGCCAAAACTGTTCTGTTTTATGCGAGTAGTTCAGGGTACCGTTTTACTAAACAGTTTACGCTTAAGATTCGCGTAAGTCTAAAACAACAATTCCGCTTATTTCAATATTGGACGAAGCAATATTGCAAAGTGACACATCATTGGAATCGTCTCACCGAGACGCTTCCAATGAAGTGCCACATTGCAACATTGTACTTTCATTGAAGATACTATCCATTTTTATCAATTATGACTTACGCAAACATTTTCCGTAAGTTGTTTAGTAAAGCGGTACCCAGGTTCCGACCGATGTATACCGAGAACGCCTGAAGTAATCCGACGAAGTGATGAGTACCAAAATGGCTTATTTGGTATTCTACCTTAACGTTGTTTTACGATGTTGCCTGAGGTCAATACTGATTTAATTAGGGATGTCGTTCATTATATCTTTGGATTTAAACACGAGTAAATGTTTTGTGAGATAATTCATCGTATGCTGCTGTGGTAGTGTGTGCTTTCGTGTGTGCTTTCATCACATTTTAATACAAGAATCAAATTTAAACATTCATTGCATTGAGGAACCAAACTCCTCCTATACAAATAAAAATGTGCTGGTACGTGGCCCATAAAAATGTGCTGGTACGTGGCCCATAAAAATGTGCTGGTACGTGGCCCATAAAAATGTGCTGGTACGTGGCCCATAAAAATGGGCTGGTACGTGGCCCATAAAAATGGGCTGGTACGTGGCCCATAAAAATGTGCTGGTACGTGGCCCATGCTCATGTCTCAAACGGACACATGATTATAATATTAAGCTTTGTACCTTTACCTCGTGACCGTTGATCCTTTAAGCGATGTTATAAAGGGTATTTCATTTGTCATAACTGGTTTCGTTTAAGACATGATATGAAAAAGGATGTAAAAAATAGATTTTTGTGTCGTCTGCTTTTCAGAACGTTCAATACCGCTTTAATTCTGATGAGGAAAGATACTCAGAGTAATTACTTGACTGCTGGTCTGGATCTAACCTGTTTGCATAAGCATGCAGTCGGTTACAGAACAATAATAGTTAAAGTGTTCGTGCCTAAAGAAACTGTTTATCTGGTGTATTATTGGCAAGTAAGAACCCAGCTAAAACACGCAATATTGCAATGTATTTATACTGTTAAGAACATTTCTCTAATTATTGTGACGTGAGAGTTATAACGGTGGTTATTATTTTGTTATGATATATGATTGCTATTAACAACTCTCGATGTATATTGTGACGTGGGAGTTATAAGGATGGTTGTTATTTTGTTATGATATATGATTGCTATTAACAACTCTCGATGTATATTGTGACGTGAGAGTTATAAGGATGGTTATTATTTTGTTATGATAAATGATTGCTATTAACAACTCTCGATGTATATTGTGACGTGAGAGTTATAAGGATGGTTATTATTTTGTTATGATATATGGTTGCTATTAACAACTCTCGATGTATATTGTGACGTGGGAGTTATAAGGATGGTTATTATTTTGTTATGATATATGATTGCTATTAACAACTATCGATGTATATTGTGACGTGGGCGTTATAAGGATGGTTATTATTTTGTTATGATATATGGTTGCTATTAACAACTCTCGATGTAAATTGTGACGTGAGAGTTATAAGGATGGTTATTATTTTGTTATGATATATGGTTGCTATTAACAACTCTCGATGTATATTGTGTTATCTTTGGATGTACATGAAACTCTTTGTATGTTAAAAGTAATGCTAAGGCCGGGGCCGTTTGTAAATTGAATAAATGAGCTAATTGTACAAACACAAGACTCATAAGTATAGGTTTCAAAGCGAAATTGACGTTAAGCTAGTCAGCCGAATTCATGTAAAAAAAGTAACGTGTACAGCATAAGGATGTAGATGGGTAATTTTGGAAACAGAAATCTGTTTCGGTATCAAGACGGTAGGAAAGAAGAATTGATATTTCTCAGCTTTGATCATAACTCAGTTTGAATGGAAAAGAAAAAAGAAAACACTCCTTGAACAGTTGTAAAAGATAATTCTAATCAATACACCAGTTTAAGTTTATCGTTAACAAATAACTAGATTGAAGATGGCGTATCTGTGTATTCTTTGGTACTGAAACACGTTCTGAAAGTATATAAACGAAAACATTTCTAATTAATAAAGATGATTAGAATAAAATAATTAGTTTGGCCTAATTCAAGCATATCTCAAATTTACAAGATCTTTCGGGACTGTTATAGATGCGATTTTTATATATAAATCAAGTCCATATTCATCTTTCTTGATCTAAACTGATTGGAAACTTTGTTATCTTGTTCTTCAATACATCGTTTAACATTAAGCTGGCTTATCCAGTTCCCATAGGCACATGTCAAAGACAGCAGACAGTTTTCGAATCCTCTCCAAGCACTTCTAGTCAATGCAACGAGATCACGATGAGACATTTGTGAATGATAAAAGTTCGTACTAATGTTTATTTTGATCATTAACGTTTTTTCCTACAACTGCTAAACTGCAAACTTTAACTTCACTAGGGCCTTTTTCCCTAAGTTATGCCAAGGCATGTTGGTTTAAGGAAAGTGTATCAATGAAAGTGATGAATCGTGAAACCAAAAAGCTGCTGTGACTTTGACATTAAAGGCTCATTAAAAGAGATTAATGCTATATCAAACTATATTATTTGGTAAACCTTTGGACAGATTCAAATAGTTATCACCAGAAAACACCATCAGCACAACTTAAATGTGAAAGTAAACCAGAAACAAACCAGATTAGCAAGTTTTATAATTCCGATTTCCTGATTCCCCACCTTGACAGTTGATACACTTATTTTTAAACCGACCAATCAGAATGCGTTATTTTGAATATGTAAACAAACAGGTTGTTGATAAACATAATTGAATTGGAGACAACTATATTTCAAGCACAAAATAACTTATTCTAAATGAGTCTGTTTAATAGGGTCTCAATGCATTCCTACACTAATTATCATGACTCTTATGAACATAATAGAATAACTCCATATATCTTTTCAGTAATTTATTTGTACTCCTCTCCTTTGATGTGCCTTTAAAGAAATGACCAAATAGGAAGGTGCCATTAATAACCCGTAATATACCGAGAAAAGGCCCCCTGCACGATTTTCATATGAAGGTTGATTATTCAGTCGTTATACATTCCCCACCTTACAGAGTACAATGGATGGAAGCCATTGTGCATATTTATTCAGGGTTTTGAATGACAAGCCGTGATCTCCAGTGGGCAACCATCCTAATACATGGTAGACGCTCTATCCATGAATCACTGTACCGATGGTGTTTGAACGCAATAAAGTTGAGTTTAAACTTATGCAACGAACCGAGCAAATGAACCCCTCAAAGAGGCAAACACATCCGATCAGTGAAACACACTGTCATTCACTGCGCGGTTGTGTTCTCTATATACATACCAGCATGATCTCTCAAGCAATGCACTAGGTCCTTAATTTGCATACATGCTCAACGAACGTTACACTTATTTATTTTACATCGATTGTGACGGAAGCTTGACGCTAATTGAATTGACTCTCGATGACAGCTCTCTGGATACTTAACCAGTATTCGTGTTGATCTGTGGATCAAACCTTCGCCCAACGGGGATTCGAACCCGGGACCATTTGTGCAAGAGGCCTGTGCTCTACCACTGCACCACTGTCGCCCACAACGCAATGTAGGGAATCGCCTTATGTATATGGTTTGCTTTAACCCTTTCCCAAACAACAAATTTCCGACTATCCCAAATTGAAAGAGTTTGCAGACGACATTTCAAAATGTGATGAAATTTGAAAATAATCTTCTGATAGGGCAGAAAACATTGTGGGAAAAGGAAAAATTGCTCGTTACGAGTAATTTCTCCTTTTCCCACTATGCTTTCTAAGGTCGTCGGCATCAAAGTGGCCAAATGTCGTAATTGTTTGGGAAAGGGTTAACATGTATCTGTAAAAGGATTCTACGGAGATATGTTGTTGTTGTTGTTGTTTTTTAAAATAAAGTCATTGTCACAAAAGTCTTCCGTAAAATCACGACGTTTATTGTTACAAATTCAAGCTATAAAATCACGACGTTTATTGTTACAAATTCAAGCTATAAAACGACTTTAAAACTGGACTTTCTGCTTCAGATAAAAGGAATATTTTTTGTCAATGAACAACCAAATTATAACTTAAGAAACTACTTTGTAACTACATACAACTTTGTCACTACAAGTCAATGAACAACCGAATTATAACTTAAGAAACTACTTTGTAACTACATACAACTTTGTCACTACAAGTCAATGAACAACCGAATTATAACTCAAGAAACTACTTTGTAACTACATACAACTTTGTCACTACAAGTCAATGAACAACCGAATTATAACTCAAGAAACTACTTTGTAACTACATACAACTTTGTAACTTAATAACTACAAGCAACAGAATTATTACCCATGTATCCGTTATGGTGATGTTACTGTGTTGCCTTTGTTGTCAATGATCGAATTTGCCGTGGTTGCTGAGCCAAACCTAAAAAATAGAAAACAAGGAGAATATTTACAAAAAACGAATAAAATGATTTAATTTTGTGTATTTAACTAACCCTTTTCGAAACAACAAATTTTCGACTGTCCCAATTTGAAAGAGTTTGCAGACGACATTTCAAAATGTGATGAAATTGAACAATATTCTTCAGAAAGAGCAGAAAACCTTGTGGGAAAAGGAAAAATTGCTCGTTACGAACAATTTTTCCTTTTCCCACAATGTTTTCTAATGCGACAAAGTCGTCAAATGTCGTTTTTGTTTGGGAAAGGGTTAAATAGCCCTTTTCTATAGAGTCTTTAAAGATATAATTAAGGTTAGAAAGCAATGTAATACTACAGTTGATATCGTAATGTCGAAAGCTCCCTGTTTGTATTAAATAAATCTTGCATCGCGTTTTGCGGTATTGATCTTATGGGGAAAAGGGAACAAAATGCTCTGGCGACACTGGCGGCAGTGGTGCAGAGGTAAAGCGTCGACCTCATGTACCGAGAGCCCCAGGTCGAATTCACGTTAGACGAGGTGAAAATTTTCGGAACTAACTCACAAATCGACACGAGATCTGGTAACCAGGAAGCAGTCATCGAACAAACTGAACAAGCTTGAAGCTTCCTTTCCAATCGATGTAAACCAAATCAGATCAACTGTAGCGTTTAATTTCTACCTAAACGGATAACAATATCACTGAAAATTCCCTTTTATCTTTATCGATCAACGTTGAAATCAATTGACATTAGGACCCACTGGAGGAATCAATACAAGATGACTCATTGATACATATATATGCATTCAGACTCGTCGATATATCTGTAAAATCTTGTGAGAGACCATTTGGACCCCTTCTTCTAGAAGTAATGTTCCTACCGTGTCCTGTTTGGGACACGGTAGTAAATCCGCCCTCTTAGCTCTTTGGAGCAGGCCGGTTGTGTATTACAACCGCTACGATAATTTAAAAATGGGGCAACTAAATGCAACAAAACTTCACCTGATTAAACATATGCATATAATCTCATACATCAGAGTCTAAAAGTTAATATTTTTCCTTTATTTTAAGAGAATAGAAGCATTTTTCGTAATCCTTATACTTTTCATTTCTCAAATCCATCACTTCCGGTTTTCATTTGGATATCAAGGACTACCCTGCAACAATTGACAACCAAATTAGGTCAAATTGGGCGGAGCTAAACCTGTAGGGGTATTCCATATTTGGAAGTTGTAGTAAGGTTGTAAAAAAGGCGGGAAAAACATTTGTTTTCATTGGATGAGCCCTTCATGTTCAGTGGGTAATTACCATATTTTTAAAGCAGAAAGTGCGAGAAGTTGCGAAAAAGTCAAAATGGCCACTAACGGTTTGTTTCTCACGAAATTTCACCAACAATTAAGAAATACAACTTAATTAAGAAATTTTAGCTTCTATGAAGCTGTTTCATTTGATATCTTAGACAATACTATGCTAGGGTTATCATAAAAAGGATATATATCATGTGGTTGTTAAAATTGATTTTGCTCCAACAAGTGATGAGTGTGGAATCGTAACGTTGGTGGCAACCAGATAGCAGCCACAAGACGTTACATCGTATCTACCCTTCCTCTTCCAACGTACTCAACTCCAAATACATACAGAATATTAAGACGCCAGGAATAAAAGTAGTTCTTAGGGGCGTGGAATTTGTATGACGTCATATCAGCACACGTGGACTAGTGTCAGAAAGAACTAGAACAAACCCCCGATAATCAAACGTGAAAAACATCCTGCAATTCTGTATTAATTGAATATAAGTACGATGGATGGGAGAGGGATCCGAATCACACTTACTGTTGACTGGTAACACCGTTCATAGTGGTCCCGGTAAAGCCTCCAGTATGGGAGATATGTTTCCACAGTACGAGGTCGTCGTTATTTGGATAGGTCCCTGCGTGTTGCGCCGATCGGCAAATAGATGAACCCTGAAGGAGTAAAATAACATATTAGGTTTTCTTCTTTGATAACCGGCAAGGTATTTCATTCGATACGGCCTCGCCATTAACCCTGTACCAAACATTAACGACATTTGACAAGTTTGTTGCCAACGAGTCTGAAAAACGTTGTGGGAAAAGAAATAAATGCTCGTAACGATGGTCCCACAATGTTTTATGCCCTATCAGAAGATTGTGTTTCCATTTCATCACTGTTTGAAATGTTGTTTGAAAACTCTTTCAATATAGGACGGTGGAAAATTTGGCGTTTGGTAAAGGTTTAAGTGCTGTTTAATGTACATGTATCATCATTTTAAAAAGTGATGCCCTGACGTAATAAAATTGTTTAAGACTTAAATATATATATATTTACTTATTTTGCAAGAATCAATGTAAATACATGTAAGTCATTGCTTTCAAATAATGTTTGTGGATTTCTATATGTTTTTCTCTTTCTTTTTCTTTCAAAATTGCAGATTTGTGTTACGTGTATGTGTTTTTTTGTTGTTGTTATTTTTGGAAAATATAATCTTCATTATTTGGAGGAAATAAAGATATCAAAAGAAATGAAACGCTGCTTTAACATAATTACAGTTATATGCGACTTCCAGATTTATCTAATAGTCTAAGGCGAGGGTTTAATTCCCATGAATGCATATTATGTTTTATGAGAGGTAGGCTTCCGACTGAATTACGGAAATTTCGATGGGTCTACCCGATTTGACCAGCAATTATAGGCAGTAAACTATAGTGTCCTTCTCCATCTATATATCTCAGACATCGCAAAAGAACTGAAATACTGTTGAAACGATGTAAAACCTGTTCAAATTAATTATATAAGTAAATCAGTAAACGAAGAAACTGTCGAAATGACATATCAAGTGTGTTGTGGAAAACGCCTAATTAAAAAAAGGAAGACTTGGATTTATATATCTCACAGCAGGACCGTTCATAGCGGAACAGTTAGCAGCAATAACGATAAAAGCCTTGGTTCTCGTGTCTGATATAACCGACATTATGGCATAATGAAAGCACAGAAGGTTATAGTTCCTACGCCTTGCTTTAATACCATTTCCGATTCACGTCACCAACCATCTGTTTTTTATCTATCATCCGGGAGAGGTGCCGTTTAAAAAAAACATTTGTTATCAGTCACTATATCTAGATCGCTGCACGTACCTGTTAGTATTGTCATTCCCGTATCGTTTCATATTTCACATGTTCCTTTATTCTTCATTTTCTATATGAATCCATATAATGTAACGAGCTATAGAAAAACGATTGTGTCTTGAATAAGGAAAACATTGTCTCTTGAATAGGTAAACTTATCGTGCTAGCCTTAATCCTCTCCCAAACAATAACGACATTTGACCACTTTGTTGCAGACGAACTTAGAAAACATTATGGGAATAGGCGAAATTGCTCGTAACGAGAAATTTCTCTTTTTCCCATAAGGTTTTCTGCACTATCAGAAGATTATTTTCAAATTTCATCAAATTTTGAAATGTCGTCTGCAAACTCTTTCAATTTGGGACAGTGGAAAATGTGTTGTTTGGGAAAGGGTTAAGCTCACATGACAATATCCCTACGCTTGCTCGAAAACATTTCCGATTGAAGCCACCAACCATCTTTTCTCTATATTTATGTACAATAATACAATATCCTAACCTATGCCGTACGGTACGTACTGATTTCGATGTATCACGTTTTTTTTAATTAAACCAACTTTGAAATTTTAAAGTTGATAAACCATCCATTAATCAAATCAAATTTATAACCAAGTTATCACAATTATTAAAATACAGAACTCATTGTGCATCCAAACCTCGGTAATCATATATAATATACGTACGTCGGTATAACTGTAGACACCTTGCACAGGTCCGCTCGGACAGGCGCTTGGGCATTTCCCACTGAAAAGGAAACAAAAATATGTTTACCCCTGATCATTTTTTGTTTTTTAATAGGGGGAAATGTGACGCAGATCATCTCAAAAGTAATAAAGCATATTTTCAGTTGTTGAACACATGAACTAATGACATGTACATTATTTAACCCTTTACCAAACCCCAAATTTTCGACTGTCCGAAATTGAAAGAGTTTCCAAACGACATTTCAAAATGTAATGAAATTGGAAAATAATCTTCTTATAGGCCAGAAAACATTGTGGGAAGAGGAAAAATTGCTCGTCACGAGCAATTTCCTCATTTTCCCACAATGTCTTCCAGAGTTGCCTGCAACAAAGTGGTAAATGTCGTTATTGTTTGGTAATGGTTTAATCCATTTCAAACGTCATGAAGTTGTAGTTCGCTTGGAAGGTTACCCAACAGCGGTTCATAGATATAAAGCCAAATACACCGAACGTTACATTACTCCCACCTCCGAGAAGACTCGTCCTGAGTCTTGGCTCTTGGGAAATACGTGGGGAAGGCAACTCCGATAGAAGGAGAAGTCTTTGTACGTCTGTTTTCACCAATCTAACGAACTGAGCAAATTAACCTCTCAAAGGCACAATCACAATCCGATAAGTGAAAAACACTGTCATTTACTGATCAGTTGTGTTGTCCATTTTTATACCCGCATGTTCTCTATATATAGCAATGCATTTTGTTCCTGAATTTTCACGTTCAACATTCGTTACACCATTAAGCAGAATATTTTGCTAATTGGGTCAATTATTAAAAAAAAAACAAAGTCAACATACCCGCAAACTTGGTCGATTATGCAGTTCTTGTCTTGGAAAGTCTCGGAGCATCCTATGTCGCCCCAATTTCTATAAACTGCAAGTCATGAAATAGAATTGATAACAGTGTTTCAAGGTCCATTAGTGTAAAGGGTGAACTCCCTGGGTAAAATTGTTATAATTTTCACAATGGGAATTTGTTCAAATCAGCTAATTCTCGTTCAAGGGTTCTATTCGTGCACTTAAAGTAAGACCTGGGTTATCGTTATTGTTTTGGTTAAAGAATATGTTTGAATGTTATTCATGAAATATGCATCGCTTCGAAGACGATCACCGAACCAATTTTCAAAATTTGTCTGATTTTGAATTTATATTTACAAAATGAATATCAACGATTTTGTTATTTATTTCATATCAATTACCTCTCTTTTTATTTTCAATTTTCACATTAAGATTAAAAGTTCATAAATGAAGTTGGCATATACAAATTCTAATCCAGGAAACATTCTTATAATATGAAACTTGATTTTAAAATGGCATCTGCTCTGTCTAATCTTTAATTTTGTTATTCTGACCGTTCTTCATTACCCAGGTCTTACCTTAATTCGATCATTTATTTACCATTGCTCACTAATGGTCAAACTACAGTGGTTGTACACCCACCATCACCTTTAAAGTGGTGAGAGTATCCTGTTTGATAGGGCGCAGTATAGTTGAAAGCAGTCGGAGTACATATAGCGCCAGTATTTGCCCCATTTGTCAGAAAAACAACATTTCAACTGTCGAAGATGAATTGCTCGTGACGAGCAATTTCTCCTTTTCCCACAATGTTTTCTGCCAAATCAGAAGATTATTTTTCCAATTACATCCTTATTTTTAAATGGTGTCTGCAAACTATTTCAATTTGGGACAGTTGTAAATTTCTTAATTTGGAAAGGATTAACACTTATAGCGCTGGAACTGGCCCAGTGCTCATGTAAACAGTTTAGATCCAGGACATCCGCCAAGAACACTGGCGACTGGCCTGTGATCAAACCTGTTTGCTATTCTGAGTATATACCCTCAACAAAATTAAGCAGATATTTAAGGTTTTGGAAAGCAGGCGACACAGAAATATATATTCTCGTTGCTATTCTGAGTACCTCACCTCAACAGAATTAAACAGATATTTAAGGTTTTGGAAAGCAGACGACACAGAAATACATATTCTCGTTGCTATTCTGAGTACCTCATCTCAACAGAATGAAGCAGATATTTAAGGTTTTGGAAAGCAGACGACACAGAAATATGTATTCTCGTTGCTGTTCTGAGTACCTCACCTCAACAGAATTAAGCAGATATTTAAGGTTTTGGAAAGCAGGCGACACAGAAATATATATTCTCGTTGCTGTTCTGAGTACCTCACCTCAACAGAATTAAGCAGATATTTAAGGTTTTGGAAAGCAGACGACACAGAAATATATATTCTAAAAACAACTTGGACATTCTACGAGTTGATACGACCCTCGTGATTATCCTGAGGTATGGTATCTAACCATGTGTCCAAATTCGAAATAGAATCATGTGACACCCGTAGATATGAATTGACCTCTGAGTCTTGCTGCATTATTGAAACAGCATTGGGATTGGTAGCACAAGACAATAACAATATAAATAGCACTGCTTTAGAACCTAGGAATATAGGTACATGTATATGGGTTCTCTGTAGGTAAAGGTAAAATACCAATTATTCACCATTTTGAAAAAAAAAATCTTTCGTCGGATTACTTCGGTCTTACACCGATCAAATAGTTCCGACTCAGACCGACATATACCGAGAACGACCGAGGTAATCCAAAAAAAGACAATGTTTCAAAACGGCGGATAATAGGTATTCTACCTTAACTGAAATGTATTTAAAAATGCCATATAACCGTAGTTAAAAATGCCATATAACCGTAGTTAAAAATGTCATATAACCGTAGTTAAAAATGCCATATAACCGTAGTTAAAAATGCCATATAACCGTAGTTAAAAATGTCATATAACCGTAGTTAAAAATGTCATATAACCGTAGTTAAAAATGTCATATAACCGTAGTTAAAAATGTCATATAACCGTAGTTAAAAATGCCATATAACCGTAGTTAAAAATGTCATATAACCGTAGTTAAAAATGTCATATAACCGTAGTTAAAAATGCCATATAACCGTAGTTAAAAATACCATATAACCGTTGAGGGATGAAAAGACGATGTGAACTGACTACGTACCTACGACGGTGTCGTTGTCTGTACCGAAAGCGTTCTGTCCGGAACATATGTATACCCCGGTGTCTGTGTTCAAATTCACACTCGTTACAATTACAGATAAATAGACGATGTGAACTGACTACGTACCTACGACGGTGTCGTTGTCTGTACCGAAAGCGTTCTGTCCGGAGCACATGTATACCCCGGTGTCTGTGTTCAGATTCACACTCGTTACAATTACAGATAAATAGACCATGTGAACTGACTACGTACCGACGACGGTGTCGTTGTCTGTACCGATAGCGTTCTGTCCGGGGCACATGTATACCCCGGTGTCTGTGTTCAGATTCACACTCGTTACAATTACAGATAAAAAGACCATGTGAACTGACTACGTACCTACAAATGTGTCGTTGTCTGTACCGATAGCGTTCTGTCCGGAGCACATGTATACCCCGGTGTCTGTGTTCAGATTCGCACTCGTTACAATTACAGATAAATAGACCATGTGAACTGACTACGTACCTACGACGGTGTCGTTGTCTGTACCGATAGCGTTCTGTCCGGGGCACATGTATACCCCGGTGTCTGTGTTTAGATTCACACTCGTTACAATTACAGATAAATAGACGATGTGAACTGACTACGTACCTACTACGGTGTCGTTGTCTGTACCGAAAGCGTTCTGTCCGGAGCACATGTATACCCCGGTGTCTGTGTTTAGATTCACACTCGTTACAATTACAGATAAATAGACCATGTGAACTGACTACGTACCGACGACGGTATCGTTGTCTGTACCGATAGCGTTCTGTCCGGAGCACATGTATACCCCGGTGTCTGTGTTCAGATTCGCACTCGTTACAATTACAGATAAAAAGACCATGTGAACTGACTACGTACCTACTACGGTGTCGTTGTCTGTACCGATAGCGTTCTGTCCGGAGCACATGTATACCCCGGTGTCTGTGTTCAGATTCGCACTTGTTACAATTACAGATAAAAAGACCATGTGAACTGACTACGTACCTACAAATGTGTCGTTGTCTGTATCGATAGCGTTCTGTCCGGAGCACATGTATACCCCGGTGTCTGTGTTCAGATTCACACTCGATACAATTACAGATTAATAGACCATGTGAACTGACTACGTACCTACTACAGTATCGTTGTCTGTACCGATAGCGTTCTGTCCGGGGCACATGTATACCCCGGTGTCTGTGTTTAGATTCACACTCGTTACAATTACAGATAAAAAGACCATGTGAACTGACTACGTACCTACAGCAGTGTCGTTGTCTGTACCGATAGCGTTCTGTCCGGGGCACATATATACCCCGGTGTCTGTGTTCAGATTCACACTCGTTACAATTACAGATAAAAAGACCATGTGAACTGACTACGTACCTACAGCAGTGTCGTTGTCTGTACCGATAGCGTTCTGTCCAGAGCACATGTATACCCCGGTGTCTGTGTTCGGATTCACACTCGTTACAATTACAGATAAAAAGACCATGTGAACTGACTACGTACCTACAAATGTGTCGTTGTCTGTACCGATAGCGTTCTGTCCGGAGCACATGTATACCCCGGTGTCTGTGTTCAGATTCACACTCGTTACAATTACAGATAAAAAGACCATGTGAACTGACTACGTACCTACAGCAGTGTCGTTGTCTGTACCGATAGCGTTCTGTCCAGAGCACGTGTATACCCCGGTGTCTGTGTTTGGATTCACACTCGTTACAATTACAGATAAAAAGACCATGTGAACTGACTACATTCCGACGACGGAATCGTTGTCTGTACCGATAGCGTTCTGTCCGGGGCACATGTATACCCCGGTGTCTGTGTTCGGATTCGCACTCGTTACAATTACAGATAAAAAGACGATGTGAACTGACTACGTACCTACTACGGTGTCGTTGTCTGTACCGAAAGCGTTCTGTCCGGAGCACATGTATACCCCGGTGTCTGTGTTCAGATTCGCACTCGTTACAATTACAGATAAAAAGACGATGTGAACTGACTACGTACCTACAAATGTGTCGTTGTCTGTACCGATAGCGTTCTGTCCGGGGCACATGTATAACCCGGTGTCTGTGTTTAGATTCACACTCGTTACAATTACAGATAAAAAGACCATGTGAACTGACTACGTACCTCCTATGGTGTCGTTGTCTGTACCGATAGCGTTCTGTCCAGAGTACATGTATACCCCGGTGTCTGTGTTTAGATTCACACTCGTTACAATTACAGATAAAAAGACCATGTGAACTGACTACGTACCTACTACGGTGTCGTTGTCTGTACCGATAGCGTTCTGTCCGGAGCACATGTATACCCCAGTGTCTGTGTTCAGATTCACACTCGTAACGATCAAGTTTCCGCCGGACAACACCAGATATTTCCCGTTACCTTAAATATAATGGTTGATGTTAGATACAGTTTCGCAAGTACACCAGATTAAAATAATAATAAAAAAACGGAACAAGGGGACTTGTCGTTAAAAATAGATTTTTTTCGATTAGTTGTTATAAGTATCGATAATCGAATTCGACCAGAAGCAATCTTTTAACGGCGTGAAATCAATCAATGAAATTCTAGAAACAAAGCACATAGCCCTAGATCGGTAATTTAGGGGTTCCGAAAGTCTGTGATTAAGGACGTTCTCGGTAGTTTTTTCTGCGCACTTCATCTGCGCATCCAAGGGAGATAATAATCTGTTACCGAAGAGGTACTTGTACAGTAGTCGGAACAACGTTTTTATTCTGATAAAAATTACTGTATGCATTTTTTTCAAAGAATAATCATATTCGCCATAAAACCATTAAAGATTATTGACAACCTTACATATTCCTCATACATATTAAGCCCCCAGCTTCTATTTTTCAAGTTTTAAGTTATTTTAGTCGTTTTTATAAATGTTTTTTTTTTCAAATACGGTTACCATAGAAACTGTCATTTTACAGAAAAACTAACTCGTCAACAGGTGCATTTTTTGCATTTTTTTTCAAGATATAATTTTACTTCAAATACTGAAAAATAAGAAAAAAATATGAAGGAATTTTGAAATATCTTCATTTATTTGTAATAAACATATACCTTTTCATTGTTTTTTGTCGAATACAAAACTTAGAAAAACTGATTCGGACTATAAAAATTGTTCAGATTGTAGTAATTTCAAATAACATTGAATTATAAAGTATTGAATGTATGAATTCATGTTTTTTGTGTTAATAAACCGTCCAGAAATTATTTTATTACCTTTGAAGATGGTATGGTCATTTTGACATTTTTGCCCCAAACGGTTACCATGGAAACTGTCATTTAACAAAAATCTAACTCGTCGACCTGCATTTTTCTTTTCATTTTTGAATTCACAATAAAATTTTAGATAACGTAACAAAAATTTAGAAAATTCTATGAAAGGATTCTTTTAATATAAAACTATAGAAAATGTCCATAAAGTGTTTGCCGAAAAGCGATCCCGCAAATCGACAAAACGCCAAAACTGCTGTATCATTATCTTCACAGAAAGCCTTAAACTTCGAACGTAATGTGTGAAAACAAGGATAAAATTGTATGTCTCTTGTGCTCTCTCCATGTCAATGTTGGATATAACTGTATAAACATATAAAGCACAACGTCGCAAAAAGTATTACAAAATAGTTATCTTCTAAGTCGACCTTGCTACAAACTAAGATATCGAAGCTTGCCAAAATCATACAACCCTTTACCAAACGCCAACTTTTCGACTGTCCAAAATTGAAAGAAATTCAAGAGGACATTTCATAATGTGATGAAATTGAAAAATGATAAGGCAAAAAACATTGTGGGAAGAGGAGAAATTGATCGTTTATAGCAATTTATCCTTTTCCCACAATGTTTTTCAGAGTCGCTTGCAACGAACAGGTCAAATTCCGTGATTGTTTGGTAATCGGTTGAAGAATGTGCTTCACCCAACAAATATAGGATTTTACCTTGGAAAGAGGGCGCCCCAATTTTGGACCAGTCGATTGCTGGGTCCGGGCTCCCTGTTCCGCTACACTGGAAGTTCAACACGACTTCCGTCCCGTCCACGGGATAGAGATTGGGCGTGGCACTGACGGACACACCCTCTATAACAAAGTTAAACAAGTGTATTGTTCACCAACATTCCCTGTCTGTTGAAGTGCCTGATTAGCATGAATTACACGCTTTGCTAAGTATCAAAATATATCCTCGAAACTTTCCGTAATGTTCGACCAACGTGGTTTATAAGGCGTACACTGTTACCACGAGAACATGGACGCTGTTATACAACTGGTTGTATATAAGTGTTATTTTGGTTCGATATGGTTACAATGTATGTTACATTACCCATACGTCAATTAAATCTGTTACAAATTATGAAAATCCATTAAGCAGTGAACAACAGTCCATCAATATAACTTTATTTCGTATTGGTATTTTTGCAATTGAAAATAAAAAGATCAATCATGACAGACTTTGTCGAATAGTATGGACTGTGTTCGGATGACTGTCGAGTATTGATTATACAGCGCCATAATTATTCATGCAAAGAGGGCAACAGACGGTGAATATTGATGTTCAATATCGTGGTGGTACCATACATTTAAATACATTTTTGACAAAGATTTATACAGTTTTAATGAAAAAATAAATCTTACTGAGAAATAATTTGCAATGAGAATTATAAAATGCCCCGTTCTTTATTTTTCGCCCCTGTGCGACACCACAGCAACTATTCACACACTTTTTGCTGAGAATAAAATTGAATGATTTTTGAAATCAGTGTTAAGTTCAAATAAGAAATTACTTTAAAAGAAAAAAAAACGGCTAATAGCTGTAGGTAAACCATCAAGCGTTTATGATTGGTCTGTTGCCGTGATATAACTGGAAAAAGTGACTATTGAAAGACATTGTGGTAAAAAAAACATAATCCGCCATTTTGAAACTCATTCTTTCGTCGAATTACTTCAGCCTTTCTCTGTATACATCAGTCTTGGCGGGAACCATTCGTATTAAACCGAATAGTTCCGGCCATGACCGATGTATACCGAGAAATACCGAAGTAATCCAATAAAATAATAAGTTTCAAAATGGCGAATGATGGGTATTCAACTTAACGCCTCAATATGAGAGAACCTTACTTCCGACTTGTAACGTTGCCGTCGACGTTGTGGTTCCGACGGCGTTAGTAGCGCTGCACGTATAGTCTCCGCTGTTGTACTGATCTACGCCGATCAACGTTACCGTGTCTCCGTTATTCTGGACGTTAGCGTTCAGCGGGGGTTTGGTTCCCGTCTATAATATATAACGTAATATGTATATGATCGTTTGGTTCCCGTCTGATATATATAAAACAAAATGTGTTTGTTTTCGTTTGGTTCCCGTATGATATAAATGCAACCATATGTATGTGTTTGTTTGGTTCCCGTATGATGTAAATGCAACCATATGTATGTGTTTGTTTGGTTCCCGTATGATATAAATGCAACCATATGTATGTGTTCGTTTGTTTCCCGTATGATATAAATGCAACCGTATGGATGTGTTCGTATGGTTCCCGTATGATATAAATGCAACCAAATGTATGTGTTCGTTTGGTTCCCGTATGATATAAATGCAACCATATGTATGTGTTCGTTTGGTTCCCGTCCAAATATGTAACACAATTTGTATCTGTTCTAGTCCTAAATGTATGACTAAATTTATGTATGTGTTTGTTTCCCTCTGAAATACATTATGTAAATATATGTGTGTTTGTTTAGTTCCCGTCTGAAATATATAACAAAAATAAGTATGAGATTGTTGCGTTCCTGTCTGAAATCTACAACAAAGTATGAATAAGTTTGTTCGGTTCTAGTCTGAAATATATCACAATAATACGAATTGGTCCGTTTGCTTCCTTTCTGAAAGATATAACAAAAATATGTATGTATATATTTTGATCCGAACTAATATATATATATATATATATATAACAGTTTATAGATTATGTTAGGCTTACCAATGGGAAATTCCAGGAAATGGTCGCTTGGGGGTTCCCGACGACCTTACAGTGCAGTGTTACTGTTGATCCTTCAAGTACAAACTCGGACTTGGGTGGTTCGATAATCTGGGGTTTAGCTACAATGAAATAACATGCGTATCTTTTAATTTTGTTCCATATAAGCTTCCCTGGGTTACGTACATGTTCACTATCAAGAGTTACGTGCCTTAGCGAAATGACCGCCATTTGCAATTAGATCAATAATGGTGACTAACGAAAATATGCTCCGACCTGCATTAGGCTTGTTGATATGAATAAACATCGACACCTAGTGTTGCTTAGTGTTGAACATTTTGGAGTATATCAAGTGTCTACCCACTTGCGCCCTAACAACAAAGAGTGATAAAAAAGAAGACAGTACATGTAACATCTTCTTATGAATGGTAATGACACCTATCATTTAGAAGACCATTCATGCAAACATTTCTGTCGTTTGTATACCCGTTGTTCTGACTTAAATACAACCGGTGAAACTTGACGTGTCTCAAATTATGTATTATATATAGCTTATATAAATACATACAATGTTTCCCTTAAGAGGCCTCAATCATTATGTGATCAAAAGAAAAATGGTAGACATGTTTTGGTTTGTCACCTCGTCAAAGAATATAAGGATCAAGCCACTGTCCAGCCCCTCGATAACGACTCAAATAAGTCATTTTCAGATTGATGACCGTGTAATAGACTAATTATAGGTTGAAATGACATTTCTGGCGACCGAATAACCGGTAATATATCAATAACCACGTTTTTGTGTCACACTTACATGTTACTATGACAGACGTGGTGGCCTGCTCCGTTTCGTATCTATTTTTACCAATACAGAAGTAGGTTCCCGCGTTTATCGCCTGCGCTGCTGGTATAATGATACTGCTGGTCCCAGGCTTCGTCATGGTGCCATTCACTGGAAATCAAATAAGGTGATTTTTTATATCTTTTTTTTTTTTTACTTTTTTGTAATGTTTTAGTTAAACCTCATAAGGTTGCTGATCTTATGATGTAGTTTGCCCTTTACCGGATACAAAAAAAAATATGATATTATTTTTGTCTTTCATATGCTGTTGATTTTTGGTTGAAAAAGACACATAAAACACACACCGGTGATTGTTAGATCTAAATGAGTGCAGTCTCAATATAATATATCTTTTTAGAAATATTCCTTCAATGGGGTTTCGTTCCTGAAACAACCCAAAATCAATATCAAATGACAATTGTGAGCCATATCTTTTTCATTAGACTCTTTGATCTCCACAAACATGCGGAGTGAAATGGGCAAATATCTACAATACTATACAGGACGCAATCAAACAACTTTGAAGAAACGAATATCCCCTACCTGACTCAATCTGGCCATCGGGTCTCGTATGCGTCCATTGGATAGAAGGTGTGGGATCCCCAGTGACGTCACAATCTATTCTTAGACTGTTTCCGCCCTGAATACTGATCTGTGACTGTGACGTAGTGACGATGACTGGTTCTATAAACACATATAAACACATTATTTCGATAACCAGGGTACCGTCCTACTAGACTACTGAGCGAAACTATTTGCATAATCAGAAACATAGATAACAGAGATTGGCAACTCCTTCTTTACATATAGCCGGTTTTTGCGATATCTCGCATGACGCGTTATTTAGCGAGACCCTTCGTGATCTGTCTATCGACGCTATTTTCAACTAAACGCGAAATAGGCAACACACATTTAAGCGTGTTTTAAGTCATAATTAAATTATTTTCTTACCGAATTTACTATATTGTTATTGCTAGAAGGTTTCTCCATCGAACAAGACCGATTAGCCAGCGATTATCAAAGAAATAAACATGGCAAACTGCGACAAACTTGATTGAATTGTTCGCAATTTCGTGGTTTGGTGCGATAAACGTGATAATTGCGTAGTTTTAGATTCAAATTGTTCTAAAGGACGGTTTTTCAAACATTTCCAATTCAAGTCCATTTTAAAGAAAGGGTTTGTTTTTCTTCATTTCCAAATTTTCAGTTTGAGATTTCTTGTCATTTAGAAGTTATTCCGTACTGAATATGTCCCTTTTACGACCCTAATGAGTTTAACCATCTTGATTTACAAGCAGAAATTAACAAAGTTGTGCACAGTAAAACTAAAAAACTATGCACTGGATCATATCATACTTGACATTTTCCTGAAGTGTTATTTTTGTTTTATGGTTGCCCGCATTTTTATAGTAATCTTCGCTTCCATAACGAAGTTATGCCAGGTTTACTTAACCACACAAGCATGATCATGATTTCGGCCATTTTATTGTCAACCAAAATAATTCATACTTGTCCAAAGTAAAATGTTTTAATGGAGGTTTATTCATACATTTCTGATTTATGTCCATTTTATTGAGATAATATGATTTTGTCGATATCCAAATTTTCAGTTTGATATTCTTTGTCATTTAGAAGTTATTGCGTACTCAATATTCCCCATTTACCACCTTAATGAGTTCAGCTATCTTGATTTCCAACCAAAATATAACAAAGTTGTAGCAAGTAAAACTAAAAAACTATGCACTGGATCATATCATACTTAACATTTTCCTGAAGTGTTATTTTTGTTTTATGGTTACCCGCTTTTTTATGGTGATTGTCGTGTTTAGAACGAAGTTATACCAGGTTTGCTTTACCACAAAAGCATAATCATGATTTCAGCCATTTTATTTTTAATCAAAATCTTTCATTTTTGAATCAATTAAAACTTAAATTGTGTGACTTGGATTTTACCAAACGTGTTATTACTGAAAACGTCTGAATGAGTTTGAATTGATCCCGTATTAAATGCTGACTTAGTTCTATAGTTTCCCGTATTTTCAGAGTGATATTCCTATATAAGAAGAAGAAAACCCATTCAATTAATGGACAAAAAAGAATGGATAGATCTTCTTAATCAGAAACACCACGATATTTCCTTTTTCGTAATACTTCTTTTTAATTCCGATCGCTTGCAAATATGTCAAGTGAAATGTGTCATTTGAAGAACGAAGGGTGATAGAGTCAATCACGGTAGTGGACAATACAGGCTATGATTGTAAATTGCCATCCCATAAAATATGTAGTTTGATGTCATAAAACCTTTTGATGCTAGGGCGATTACACAAGAAGTGTGTGTCGCTAACCCTGTGTCCACTCTCTGACACCTCATTCAAATTTAATGACCTAAAGATCCCGAAAACAAAATAGGGAGGATTTGTTCTGTTTAAAGCGTCTGTCTGGTTTAAAAGTAGTGTGCTTTGACTTAATTTCTCGTTGAGAAATGATAATAAAAACGAACGTGCAAGACACACTATTTGCTTTAGCTTAACATTAAAAAATCACACATTTCTAAAATCATTTCGGTCAGCAGCATGATAAGACAAGACCCTTACGTGTTTAAGCATTATTATGTACTTATTGATTTGCAATCAATATTAGAGGAATCTGCGATAAAAGGTGTATTGAAAAACTTTGCGTGTCAGTTTTTTCTTACGTGTCGTTTCGTTTACTAAAACAACTTTTCTTTTACAAAAATTCTCATCACATACATTTTAACATCATAAAATACTTTTAATTTTCTTAAATTGAAACATTTGGCTTGAAATAATGTCATGATGAAAAAAGTGTTTTGTTTTGACAAAATCAGCACTGTAAACAGTTTTACGACACAGAATAAATGAAATGAAGTGAGAAAGCAATCTTTTAATATTGACGAAAACTATCATGTCTTAGTGGAAAGTTCATGCTTTGGTTATTAACTGCAACTAAATAGAGTCACTTGATCTATTACAAAATATTGTTCAAACCTTTGCTTGAAAGACATT
>OX401421.1:15865576-15899576 GCA_947846245.1 Cerastoderma edule
GAATGAAAATGTTTGAGACATCAAATTCATTCACAATCGTTCTGACCACTGTTCTCCTGTCCGCTTAAACCGTTTGAATGAGTATTTTTTTAATTGACCATGCAGATACAGACGGTCGATAGCTTCTTGGATCATCCTGAAATGCATTTTGTCCGCTTCGAAAGCGTGATTGTATTTTGTAAACAACAGGTTGACTGCAACTTCCATTTATACTTTTTTACTTAATCATTTCAAATGTTTCTGATTTATTAAGTGCAACACATAATTCAATTACACTCCGCAAAGCATAATCATAGTTAAACGTCACAAGTTGTCCGAACAATTTATTGCTATCTGCTTGATTAACACTCTAATTTCTTTAAAAAATCCATCAATGTTTTGAAATTTTGAGTAACTGAGTAATTTTCAGCCGCTTTCCTACCTTTTTTGTAAAACGTTTAGTTATATCAACTGCTCTTTCTTTGCGTGGAAAATGTTTGAAATCTTAGTATTTTTTTACCTGCTCCGGGTTACCAAAACAACGTTGCTACGGAAACCAATATTTCTGACAAGAATGATGTCTACAATTTGTCTCATGCAACATTTGTTGAAAACAAATGAATAAATGAATATATAAAATTTCAAGCGTATCCGACATAGACATTGAAACTCCTTCTTGCGCACCTTGTTATCGTCACGTGACAAGAGCGGTTCAACGTTTCCAAAGGCCAGTGTGGCGATGGTATCTCGAAATGTGCATCGTATTTGTAAGTTTAGCTCATTGTTTATAAAAATGAACCCATTCAAGCGGTTTTCAAAATCTGAAATTTTGTACGAATATAAGCGGGAGGATTTCAATAATCTAATCCTATATTATGTCAGAAATCTATGTCGTCATTTTATCGGTAGAAAGCAATTCACTTTAAAAAGTGCAAAACCCAATCTGCGAGGTATTCCTTTTCAGTTTAAGTTTAAATTCTCTGGGAAATGTGCTTATGACGTTTCCCGCGTGACGTTGGGTCGCTGCCATTAAAGAAACAAATTAAATTATAAGAAAGAACAATTACGATTAACCGGAAAGTAAGCGATATCTTGGTTTTGTGAAAATATTTCGACTATCCCAAATTAAAACCAGAAACCTGAAACGTGATGAAATTGAAAAATAATATTCAGATAGAGCAGAAAACATTGTGGGAAAAGGAGAAATTGCTTTTTAGAGAAAGAGTCCTAAGCAACAAACTGGTCAAACGTCGTTATGTTTCGGTAATGGGTTAACCCCAACCACTCACACATACACACACGTTTCATTTGTTCATGTGACTAATACCTCGGAAACTGACATGGAATTTCGGCGGGAAAATACCAGTTTCCACGTATTACGTATCCATGGTGCACTGTAAAATACACACCAATGAAAGCTTTGTAAGTCCAAATAAAAGTCATTCTTTGCCCACTATGCAAAATTTCAACATATTTATTTCCGTTAAGCACGACTCATCTAATTGATTCCGCCTTCAAGATTAAAAGCTGCAAGAGGGCAATCTTCGTTTGCGTTGAAGAGAGAGATTCGAGATAAATGATCTGTTCGTGATAATTTGAACGATTTGCCAAAGAGGAATGATTTGACTTCCCGGTAAATTAAGGTAATTACGTTTATGAAACAAAAAAAGATGAAAACGATTTCGTGAACGCAGCTAGGGGTCAAATAAAACGATCAATCGTATGTCAACGTTTGATTCATTCTGTACGTTATTAACAGATTTATCGTCATATTTTAGGAACAAAAGCGTTGTCATTTGAACAATTTCTGCTCTTCGACATCAACTCTCTCTCTTTCTCTCCTTCTCTCTCTCTCTCACTTAATGTGGCTTTTTATTCAAATCGAATGTTGTTGTATGCTGTGTTCTTGGGTCACAATAAAGACTTTTTCTGTTCTATTCTATATATCGAATTTTGCACATACAGAAAAACCTTTCGTATGCTGACAATGAAGGGACAGAGCATTGTGCCTCAGACTGTAAATGTTGGTAAACAATACGTAAACAAGTACAGTCTAACTTGTGTTAATCAGCCACCCTTTTAAGCAGCCAACCTGCCTTAAACAGCCACTTCAGAAAGTCCCATTGTTAGGTTTGTAGTGTAAATCAATTTGTGTTAAGCAGCCAACCTGTCTTAAACAGCCAATTTACTCTGTCCCATAGGCTGGCCTCTTAACACAAGTTTGACTGTATCTTATTACATAAGGAAAGTTATATTTTTCACCAACATTCGCCGTCTGTTGCCCTCTAAGCATGAATAATTATGACGCGGAATAGTCAATACTCGACAGTCTTCCGAACACATTCGATAATAAATAGAGCTATACGCATTATATATCAATAGGTAAGCTTGGTAGCATTTATCAAATAAAGCACGTGGACGAACTACGTGGTCGAACATTACGGACGGCTCCGGGGATATTTCAAGATACTCATTATATCGTGTTATTCATGCTAATCAGGCAGGTCAACAGACGGTGAATGTTGGTGAACAATAATACGATACAAATTCAGCGATAGTCAACATTTACATAGATGTTGGTGAACAATACTACGATACAAATTCAGCGATAGTCAACATTTACATAGATGTTGGTGAACAATAATACGATACAAATCAGCGATAGTCAACATTTACATAGATGTTGGTGAACAATAATACGATACAAATTCAGCGATAGTCAACATTTACATAGATGTTGGTGAACAATACTACGATACAAATTCAGCGATAGTCAACATTTACATAGATGTTGGTGAACAATAATACGATACAAATTCAGCGATAGTCAACATTTACATAGATGTGTATCGTATTATGTTTGAGTATCTGTATACAGTGATATCGCGTTAATCCGAACACTTCCATTCCTAACGGTCTGCATGTGTTTACTTATAACCCTTTACCAAACGCAAAATTTTCGACCGTCCCAAATTGAAAGAGTTTGCAGACGACATTTTAAAACGTGATGAAATTCGAAAATAATCTTCTGATAAGGCGGGAAACATTGTTGGAAAAGGAGAAGTTGCTCGTCACAAGCAATTTCTCCTTTACCCACAATGTTTTAAAGAGTCGTCTGCAACAAAGTGGTCAAATGTCGTTATAGTTTGGTAATTGGTTAAACAATAATTCCCATCGCTTACAATTTCGTTCGGATTGCGAGACATCCGAATAATCGGGTTCGGATAAACGAGGCTACACTGTATAAAATGTAACAGTTGGTTTACATTTGTATAATTCTAGCAGTGTATGAAATATGGCGGAGGAGACTATCTCCAGCTTATGAATGGTAACGGGCTTGAGACTTCGCTGATGACAACACGGGAGGTATTCTGCGGAAGCGAGTCCAATAGTGGTATGTCTGTTTGTTTATTTGTTTGGTCTTTGTTTGTTTGGTCTTTGCTTTTTTGCTTGGTTGATTAACCCTTTACTAAACGGCAAATTTTCGACTGTCCAAAATTGAAAGAGTTTGCAGACAACATTTCAAAGTTTTATTTAATTGGAAAAAACTCTTCTGATAAAGCAGAAAACATTGTGGGAAAAGGAAAATTTGCTAGTTATAAGTGATTTTGTTCCCTTTTCTCGCAATGTTTTCCAAAGTCGTCTGCAGCAAAGTGATTAAATGTCCTCATTGTTTGGTAATGGGTTCATCATTTGTTTGTTTGGGGATTCACGTCAATTCAAGAGTATTTCGGTTACGATGGGTTATACGTGTTATATACGGTGAAGAACGACCCCAGACATAACGGCTAATAACGGTTGGTCAAGCTGGTAAGCTCCGTCGGCATTTCTTCAGTTAGCCGGGAGACTATCTCCCATGAAATTCCAAATTTCGCCCAACTCTCTTCTATACGCTGCTACGTTCCTCATGTTTTAACCCTTAAAGTGCTGGAACCGACTTCATGGTTATGCAAACACGTTAGATCCAGGCCAGCCACCCAGTAAACTGGCGGCTGGCCTGTGATCTAACCTGTTTGCTACTTTAAGTATCTTTCCTCGTCAGAATTGAGCAGATATTTAAGTTTTTGAGAAGCAGACGACACAAAAACATATCTTTAGAAAATTACCCTGAATTTAAGGGTTTATCATCCTACTCGTTTATTTAAAATATATTATTTTATTCATTTGTGGATAGTGCATCTCGTTGCCTGGTAAAATGTCTGAGTTCACAAGGCTTACTCCTCGGGCTATTAGTGTTCGTCGCCGTTTCCAACAATCATTTGTTGAGCTCTATCTGGGCGTTTCCTTGATCGAATCAGTTTAAATAGTTTCATCTTTAACCGTTTCTTTCTTTTTGCTGTGTTATTCACCTTACTGCTATCACTATTACACGCAGAAATGCAATGAAGCAACTTATACCAATTTTGATCTTAGTTTAGTTTGATCTTATTTATTTTAAAAGAGTGTAAAACAAGCGCATGTGACTACGATGAATTACTCTCGAATCTCCTTCCTGGTTATACAACCAGTACTCGCACCAAATGTGGATTAGAGAAAGGTCGTAAAAGAAATATCGATAGTCATGATATTCCAACCCACGACCTATGTGTCCCGAGGCCGACGCTCTACCCCTTGACCACTATCCTCCACTCTTTTGGCCTTCGTATGACACCAAAGGGTTCCGAACGTATATGATATACTGGTCACCGCTGTCTAAAAGCTTCACTATGTTCCACAAGATAGACAACGGGCAGTTCAAATTCTGAGCGATTTAATTGGCTAGAATGCAACGTTCCAAAATACAACAACAACAACAACAACAATTGTTTCCCCTGAACCATTGCCTTCTGATTTTCGAAGCAGACAGCCCTTTATCAGACTTTAATTATCCACTGATTTGTATCAGATGTTTGTCAAAATTGGAATCTCCTCGTATCACGGCTAAGCGTTCGTTAAACCCGACAAACGTTCATCTCTAAGAACAGTATGCTGCTTTACTTCCTTCCGTTACCAGCCAGTTTTCTGTATGGTAGATTTGTACCATATCGGTCACTACATTCTATAAATGAGAGACCGTTCCCAGTCTGGTAGATTTGTACCATAACGGTCTTTACATTCGATAGATGAAAGATCAGTTCCCAGTCTGGTAGATTTATACCGTGCCGGTCCCTACATTCTATAGATAAGAGATCGGTTTCCAGTATGGTAGATTTGTACCGTACCGGTCTTTACATTCTATAGATGAGAGACCGGTTCCCAGCCTGGTAGATTTGTACTGTGCCGGTCTTTACATTTGATAGATGAGAGACCGGTTCCCAGTCTTGTAGATTAGCACGTTCCGGTCTTTACATTCGATAGTTGAGAGACCGGTTCCCAGTCTGTTAGATTTGTACCGTGCAAGTCTTTACATTTAATCGATGAGAGACCGGTTCCCAGTCTGGTAGATTTGCACCGTGCCGATCTTTACATTCGATAGATGAGAGACCCGGTTTCCAGTCTGGTAGATTCGCACCGTGCCTGTCTCTATATTCGGTAGATGAGAGACCGGTTCCCAGTCTGGTAGATTTGTACCGTGCCCGTCTCTATATTTGGTAGATGATAGACTGGTTTCCAGTCTGGTAGATTTGCACCGTGCCCGTCTCTATATTCGGTAGATGAGAGACCGGTTCCCAGTCTGGTAGATTTATACCGTGCCCGTCTCTATATTTGGTAGATGAGAGACCGGTTCCCTGTCTGGTAGATTTGTACCGTGCCCGTCTCTATATTCGGTAGATGAGAGACCGGTTCCCAGTCCGGTAGATTTGTACCGTGCCCGTCTCTATATTTGATAGATGAGAGACCGGTTCCCAGTCTGGTAGATTTGTACCGTGCCCGTCTCTATATTCGGTAGACGAGAGACCGGTTCCCAGTCTGGTTGTTTTACACCGTGCCCGTCTCTATATTTGGTAGATGAGAGACCGGTTCCCAGTCTGGTAGGTTTGTACCGAGCCCGTCTCTATATTCGGTAGACGAGAGACCGGTTCCCAGTCTGGTAGATTTGCACCGTGCCCGTCTCTATATTTGGTAGATGAGACACCAGTTCCAGTCTAATTTGATTATAGCTCACTGTTCAGCACCCTTTCTTTGTTCTATACATAACATTCATTTAAGCCTCTTAACAGAAGGAAAATATTTAAGTATTAGTCGTTATTTCTCCATTAATGAACTACCCAAGCATAGTCCTTCAACACTAAGGAAACCATTGCATGATGCTCTTGGTGTCTTTACTATCGGCCTATTCCTTTATTTGCCCTCTTTTTTGTTTTCGCTAACCGAAATACAGAGGTGGTCAGCGCATTCAAGCATCATCTTTCGTTCTTTTCCTAGTGCAAGTAGTTTAGAAAGAATGATCGCTAAGAATCTTGGCTAACAGTCCCAAAAATATCAAAACATAGTCAACGAGGCATCCTTATGTATCTTAATGGCCGATGCAATGCTTAACATGCACTGTAGCATTTGTAGTTATAGTACAAAAACCTCCGGAGATTTATAGTTATCGTTGAATTTCATGTGAACAATATCTTCATTTCCAATCATATTATTGATAACCTCTGTATTTGAATTAATCCTCCAAATGGTTAGCTGAAGGCCTAAGAATGTGAGGGAAACGGCCATTTAGCCAGCTTTATAGACCCATTTCTTCTGTCCATGGCAGTAGCGGGTAATTCTGGTACCATAATGCTTTGAATGCCATAATGAGATCAGAAACGGACATGGCGAGCAGGATTCAATTATCATGGATAAACATAAAACATAAGATCCTAATCAATCTACGTTTTTTTCTTCTGTCGATGTTTAGGCTTTCTTTTTTTTTCCTTCTTTATGTCTTACTATAACAACTTGCCAGCATTCGACTCATTCATTTTGAACCATTGGCAAAATTCTTCGCGGTTTGACAACATCAAAATCAATCAAATCTCGGTCAATTATTCTCGTGTTCGTGTCATTTCTCTGGCAGACAAAGTTATGACGTCATATGTAAATACATAAACCCTGTTTAGAGCCGAAAGGAAAGAAGAAACTTAAAGTATTGTGTAAGCAACAAAGAGAAAGAGTAAGAGATAGCAATGTACAGCTGTATCCAATATCGCCTTACCCATATACGGGACGTCTGTTTTATCTCTCGCTGGACACAATACACTAAATCATGCTCCATCAATCATATATGGCTGTCAAAAAGGTCCCAATCCCCCTTATACCATCGGTGATGAAGTCATGATAAGCACAGGTTAATGGTTTATGAAAATCCGTAAAGCTTGAACATGCATACGATCATGTCTGTGTACGAAAAATGGTCGTGAAGTTACAACATTATCATAATAACCAATTAAAATCAAATCAAATAAAAGTTGAGATGTCTGGATTTCGCATTCTTTAGTTTTGTTTTACACTACAAGAAATCTGAGGTATTCAATTTTTATATCAGATTTCTTGCAGTGTAAAATAAAACTGAAAAACTGAAAAACAAGAAATACGTTCATTTCAATGTTATTATTAATTACTTTGTATCCTTTACCAAATCAACGGAATCATTTCGAAAAGCAATAAAAGAATCCAAAAATCGATCGTTGCAGTGGATTACAAGAACGTTTGTTTAACCCTTTACCACAATGATTGTATAGTCATTATGCACACCAGGGTTCTCTCGTCTTTACCTGTTCTTTACAAACCAATGATTGGAAATGAACGATAACTCTCGGTGTACATGAAGCCAATCTCCGCACAGTGGTTACTTCCATTGAGTAACAATAGCGACCGCCATCACATTAGTTGGCTGAATTTCACATAACTGATCATCAACAACTATAGTCTTATTGTTATTCATTTGACATATTAAAATAGTACCATTATAAGTAAGTAGCTATATACGTTCGTTAAACGTTTATGCAAATCAGGAAACCTAACGCATTGTTGTAGAGAACATGCTGGTATATATATATATATATATATATATATATATATATATATATATATATATATATATATATATATATATATATATATAGACAACACAACCACTCAATGTAAGACATCGTGTTTCACTGATCGATGTGTTTGTGCCTTTAAATGTTCATTTGCTCGGCTCGTTATGAGAATAAAAGAATAAAAGAAGAAGAATAGAAAAGTTTTTGGCACACGAATCTTCGGCGTCATAACGTTTGCGTTTAATGATCACGTGGTATTGTATTGTATCACGTGACTTATATGATGGCATGGTCTGCTATGAAACGTTGCATTTACCTTCGAAGAGGTGTTATACTTGTCGCTTGAATTGGGGAGATTAGTTCCATCTATTTCCTATATATCTTTACAGATTATGATATACAGATGGTACCAAAGTGCTATCATTTAGGGATCATGATAGTATCGACACTTCTTAATTTAACGAAAATAACAGCTAACTCATGGTGTCATATCATGACTTGCAGAGTTGTCCTTCGTGTTTATGATTCAGTTAAGTACCCTTTAAAGTCAATACGGCGTCCTTATTGAGTTGGAGCGGCTTCAGCTGCGGTTACGTTTAACACGTAAAAACACACTTATCTTTGTGTATATGAATACTGAACGAAATGACGAGTTTTCTCCCTTTCATGTCTATTCTGTACAGATAAGAACGTCCAGGTGGTGCTGGGGTGCCAACATTCCGTGGTGAGAATGGTGTCAAGCGGTCAGTTCTACAACACGGTCACCTTCCAGTATAATCCACCTGCGGAGGAAGACCTTGAGGCCAGCAACTCCCTCTGCTAAATACGGTACGTGTATGAGTACATGTAACCCCTATGGTCCAACACCATTGTTGAAACATTTTCGACTTGTTTAAAAGTAGTCCCACAACCACTGGTTTCACAACATCTTCAACTTGTGTAAAAGAAGTGCCATTAGTACTGGTTTTACAACAATTTCGAGTTATGTAAAAATAGTCCCCCAAGTATTGATTCAACAACCTTTTCGATTTATGTAAAAGAAGTCTTAAAAGTACTGATTTCACAACATTTTCGTCCAGTGAAAAAGTAGTCCCCAAAGTGCTGAGTTTCACAACATTTTCGATTTGTGTAAAAGAAGTCTTAAAAGTACTGATTTCACACTATTTTTGATTTGTGTAAAACTAGTCCCCAAAGTACTGATTTCACAACCTTTTCGACAATCTGAACACATCGGGTTTATCCAATAGAAAACACCTCTGAAATAATAGGGATGACGCCATATTGTTTCCCGCGAGAATGACGTCACTTTCTTTCGTTTCTAAAAATAGATCTTGAATGTAAAATCAAAAAAGTCGTTAAATTTGATTGAGGAAACAAGTATACATGTCACAACAACAAGTTCGCCATTTGGTATGAGTTACTGATCAAAAGTGATTAAAAAGGATGCCCAACACTTCCATACACATTGAACTACTTAACGTGCACGCTTAGAAAATGTGTTAATAGGCGGATGCCGATTTACCCGAAAAATTGTAACCCTACACTTATATCCGAGGTGTATTTCACAGCTCACGGAAATACCCGAGTAGTTCCGATTGCATTTTCGACTTGTGTAAAAGTAGTCCCCAAAGTACTGATTTTACAACATTTTCGAATTGTGTTAAAGTAGTCCCCAAAGTACTGATTTCACAACAGTTTCGACTTGTGTTAAACTAGTCCCAAAAGTACTGATTTCACAACATTTTCGACTTGTGTAAAAGCAGTCCCAAAAGTACTGATTTCACAACATTTTCGACTTGTGTAAAAGTAGTCCCCAAAGTACTGATTTTACAACATTTTCGACTTGTGTAAAAGTAGTCCCCAAAGTACTGATTTCACAACATTTTTGATTTGTGTAAAACTAGTCCCCAAAGTACTGATTTCACATCATTTTCGACTTGTGTAAAAGTAGTCCCCAAAGTACTGATTTCACAACATTTTCGACTTGTGTTAAACTAGCCCCCAAAGTACTGATTTCACAACATTATGTGTAAAAGAAGTCTCCCAAAGTGATGATTTCACAACATTATGTGTAAAAGAAGTCTCCCAAAGTAATGATTTGACAACATTTTCGGCAAGGATAAAAGTAGTCCCCCAAAGTACTTTTACAGCATGTTTGATTTGTTCAAAAGTAGTCCCCGAAGTACTGATTTCACAACATTTTCAAATTTGTGTTAAAGTAGTCCCCAAAGTACTGGTTCCACAACATTTTCGAACTGTGTTAAAGTAGTCCCCGAGGTACTGATTTCACAACATTTTTGATTTGTGTAAAAGAAGTCCCCCAATGAACTGATTTCACAACATTTACGGCTAGTGAAAAAGTAGTCCCCAAAGTACTGAGTTTCACAACAATTTCGATTTGTGTAAAAGAAGTCTTAAACGTACTGATTTCACAACATGTTTGATTTGTGTAAAAGTAGTCCCCGAAGTACTGATTTCACAACATTTTCAAATTGTGTTAAAGTAGTCTCAAAAGTACTGGTTTGACAACATTTTCGACTAATTTAAAAGAAGTCCCCAAATTACTGATTTCACAACATTTTCGAATTGTGTTAAAGTAGACCCCAAATTACTAATTTCAAAACATTTTCGTCTTGTGTAAAAGTAGTCTCAAAAGTACTGGTTTGACAATATTTTCGACTAATTTAAAAGTAATCGCTCAAGTGCTGATTTCACTATATTTTCGACTTGTTGAAAGTAGTCCCACATGTACTGATGTTCGACTTGGTCATAGCTATCCCCCAAGTACTAACTTCACAACATTTTCTACTTGTTTAAAAGTAGTCCCCCAATGTACTAGTTTATCAACATTTTTGACTCGTTTAGAAGTAGTCGACCAAGTACTGGTTTCACAACATTATTATGTATGGAATTTGGCTGTTTTTAGTTTGTGGCAATATACCAAAATCTAACAAGACATCAACCTATACTATATATTTCCGTTTTCTTACTTTCAGGCACAGACGGGAACCCCAGCCTTATGTTGTGACATATTAGTGCAGTGTGATGAAACTTTCAAACAATGATGCGAATGTTAATTGGTGTCACCATCTGTCTGAATATGAATTAAGTGATGGTTCTTTTGAAATGTTTTGTAAACTTCTTACACACAGCATGAAATGTCCTATAATTCTACAAATGTCGAGTGCTATTTAGAATCAAAAGAATTAAATCCATGTTGTCAGATATATCTACAGTAGTTGGCACGGATTATTCGTTGCTAGGGTCATCAAACAAATGAGTGAATAAGGGTATATTTAGAATAACGATGACCTATTAAGCAAAAACTTGAGATATAACTACACGTTACAATTGAAACATTTAAAACAACGTTTAGTTTGATTAGGTTATTTGCTAGTTACATTCTTGGATAATTAAATCAATGAAGCCAAGTAAATATTGTTTAGAATCGTTCTTTGATGATATTGTCCTTAATTCAACGAATAAATGAATTTAACTTTGTCTATTTGAATCTTATCATTTAGTAATGATATCATAGGAAACACACCTTTAGTTATATCTTATTGTAAAATATGTTTGAACAAATGGATTGGGATGGAAGTTTTAAGCCTATTGAGTCCCTCTCCTTGGTAACATAGCAGCATTGCAATCAGTGCAATATAAAATATGTAACAAATAATTATAAATACACCTTTACGATGCATATGTTGCCATTTGATGTTTTGCAAGGAGATAAACGAAGCCTCAACAATACTTCAGTTATATTACAGCAATCCTGGAGTTCACCATTACTATATTAGGGCCTTGAAGTGTCGACTTACACGTCCTCGAACTAGCTGTCCTTATAGGATTGAGCAAGGGACACTCGAGTCACAATCTCTTTATTTTCATCAAAATACCTTGCTTCTGAAGCCCTCTTTTTATACTTTTTATTTCAAAATTGATTGCCTCTCGACGAGCAATTACGACAACTAAGGGTTTTGTTGCTCTTAAAAAATTTTTTTTTCAATATCAGTATTAAAATGGATTTTACCAATTTTATACAATGCTAAGGATTTCACTATCTTCATATAATGATATATTTTATCCATGCAACGTTTAAAACTTTTAATCAAAGCTTAATCGGTATATTGACACATTCTGTTCTGATCTTAACAGTCCATACCTTATCCACCTTTAATACTTATTTAAGTCGAAAGGTATTTCATTCAGTCAATCTGGAGATGCGTAGATGTGCAATGTAGGCAAACGATGAATAATTATTACTGAATTCAAAGACTATACCAATGGAACTGGTTGCTTAAGAAAGCGTTGATATGTCCACAGCTAATAAAGAATGAGGAAAACTCATGGCTTTTGTTGTTTTTAACATATCCTTTACTTCGTGAGAATTCTTGACAACGCGACACTCTTTTAACCCATTACCAAACAATAACGACATTCGAACCCTTTGTTGCAGCAACTCTGAAAAACTTTGTGAGGAAAGGAGAAATTGCTCTTGACGATCAATTTCTCCTTTTCTCACAGTGTTTTCCGCCCTAACAGAAGATTATAGTTCAATCCAATCAAAATTTAAAATGTCGTCTGCAAACTCTTTCAATTTGGAGCAGTCTAAAATGGGGTGTAATTGTTGATTGTTGCAGCGAAAGCACGTTTTATCCGGGAAGCATCGAGAGAGAATTTGATAATACAGGGTTCCCTCAACTTCGATATATAAAATGAGAATATCGTATTAAACAAAGGGAGCTGATGGTGTTCTGTATTTTGTCGTATCCGTGTTTGTTGTATTCGGCTTCCTTGGCAATCGCCCGAAGCTCCTTTTTCGCTGGAGGCTTGTCGTCTTTCTTCTTGTCCCCCTTTTCTACGGATTTAAAGTAAACGCTCCGTATCGAAAGGTTATTATCAGCGACATCCATATTTGGTCTAACATATCGCGGTATCACTTTGTTGGCCGGATGGACCGGTGACTCTTTATATACTAATTTATAGAAAAAATATATTTTCCGATGCCGGGATTCGAACTCGAGACTGTCATATGCCGAGTCAGACGCGCTATGGATGTTGTGAACAATGTATACCTTTTTGTCATTGAAAACGTGTTAACAACGCTTCAGTTTTATTACGATGTCTGATGCTCCAAGGATGAAAAGGGATCCTTTTCTTAACCCGTCCCCAAACAATAACGACATTCAAGCAGTTTTTGCAGACGACTTTAGAAAACATTGTGGGAAAAGGGGAAATTGCTCGTGACGAGCAATTTCTCCTTTTCCCACAATGTTTTCTGTCCTATCAGAAGATTATTTCTTTATTTCATCACATTTTGAAATGTCGTCTGCAAACCCTTTCAATTTTGGACAGTCGAAAATTTGTTGTTTGGGAACGTGTTAACTGTCCATTGGAGCTGGTCAAGGAAGGAAGAAGCATCGGAAACCCAATAGTCAGCCAGGAGACTTCATGTACCTCTCCCGAAAGTTTCAATTTACCGCCACTGTGGTTTGAACCCGCAAAGAGAGGTACCACGTGTCTCAGGTTATGTACTCTAACCACAAACCCGCGGAGACCCTTATCACAATATATGATAATCCGATAGAAAATAAAGATGATTTGTCGTTACTTCTAACCAGACATGATATTTTGTATATAACAACATATGACTATCAACACCCTACAAAACTTCTTTTTTTTTCCATATCGTTGGAGAACATAGCCACATCCATGAATAACATGCTGTATTATCAAATTGTCGAATGTAAGTAGGGTGGGTCTGTCCTATAGCACTATCAAATAAGATATTAAATATCGTATAGCGTTTTACTACATTTTATATAAACCCTAATACAAAAACGATGGACACACAAATGTCCTACGACTCGCTCTTTTCAATGCCAAGGGAACATCTGCAAGCTTCGGCGGCTGGCGTCTGTCTATCCTATCTTAGTATGCTTGGTACCTACGTCACGTTGCCAAGGCAACCAGCATACCTTATGAGAGGCAGCATCATGTAACTATGGCTACATTAGTTTTGTGTTTGAGACCCACCTTGATCTTGCCCACGTTATATGAGGTCATGATTGTGCAACATATTTTTTTGTCTTCCACCACTGATTGATAATTGGAAAGCTCTCAGTGGCATGGAAAGAAAAGTAGATTGCTGGAAATAAAATACCAGAGCATTGGTAGGTATTAGAACCGCCTTTATAAAACTGATATACGTTAGAAAACGTTTAAAAATGCACATCTTATTGCTCTAAATTGTCAGTCGTAGGCTTGTACGTGTCTTGCCAAAGGACAATTCGTCTGTATGGATTGAACTACGGTTCCCAAGTAATAAATCCACCACCACAAATTGCTATTATTCGGTAATTCTAATCTATTATCTTTTATCCGGTGTTATCCGGTATTCAGTGTAACCAGAACCCGATTTACACAATCGGAACTACCCAGGTATTTCCGTGAGCTGAGAAATACTCCTAGGATATAAGTGTTGGGTTACACTTTTTAAGTTAAATCGGCCGCGGCGTATAACACCTGTTCCAAGCGTGCACGTTAAGTAGTTTAATGTGTATGGAAGAGTTGGATATCCTTTTAAATCATTTTTTATCGGTAAAACGAAATGGCGAATTTATAAGTTGTGACAAATATGGTAAATGTCTTATTAATATTAAACGACTGTTTAGATTTCACATTTAAATTTTATTTTTGAAAACGAAAGTGAAGTGACGTCAATCTGCGGGAAACAAAATGTCGTCATTTATATTATTTCAGAGGTGTTTTCTTTGGATAAACCCAATCTGTTCAGATTGTTGGTTACACTGAATACCGAATAACACCGGATAATAGATAAGAACTACCGAACAATAAGTCAAAACTACCGAATTATGAATACCATTAACAAAAAACATTTATTAATTGTATATGATGAAATACATTTGATAAACTATTTATACATCCAAACTCTCCTGCAAGGCTTGTGTATGATTTTGATATATGTCGGATCATATATGTTGTTAGAACAAAATATATAATTGATCATTTCTTGACTGATTTCTGATGGTCAGAATATTTTTATCATCTAAAACGAAGTGGTGCCTGAATGAATCATAGATCATATAGGCCCATAGATCATATAGGCCCATAAATCATATAGGCCCATAGATCATATAGGCCCATAGATCATATAGGCCCATAGAGCATATAGGCCCATAGATCATATAGGCCCATAGATCATATAGGCCCATAGATCTATAGGCCCATAGACCATATAGGCTCATAGATCATATAGGCCCATAGATCATATAGGCCCATAGATCATATAGGCCCATAGATCATATAGGCCCATAGATCATATAGGCCCATAGATCATATAGGCCCATAGATCATATAGGCCATAGACCATATAGGCTCATAGATCATATAGGCCCATAGATCATATAGGCCCATCATTGCGTATCTTCTTTTACAGACTAAAGCCCATCTACAAATAAAATGACACGTAACATGGTCTCAATACCAATGAATACTCTTAAACCAACCAATTGAACCAGCCGTATTGTATTTATTTAGATTTGTCTTGTGCTTCCTTGTGGATGTCCTCGGCTTTTTCTTAGAGGGCGGTTAGATGAGTGTGTACACGACAAGGTTAAATCCTTTATCTTCCCCTGTGTGACAGAGCACTGTCGCCCATGTCAGGTTTAAATAACCGAATACAACACAAACAAGTAAAAAGTTGCTGCTGGAAGCAGCAAAGTTGGAAGCACTGCGAAAAAGAAAACGGTTTGTTGGAAGGATATAAGTAATAAAATGTCATGCAGCGGTATTTTGGGTTTATGGTAGATGGATATTGAAATAAAAGACAAAGTTAAATATAACAAGGATATTTTTATTGAAGAAATGTTACTTTATAAAATAAAGAATAAAGAAAAAATGAAAATTGGAATTATAACTTGGCAAGTTCGCAATTATAAGAAATTTTTAGTTAGATATGCACCAACTAATTATAATGGAGTCTATTTAACCATCCATCTGAAAATAAGTTTGACTTAAAAAAATAAAAAAAAATATTAAAACATTAAAGAAAGATATTAAAATGGAACTTGCAAGACTTTCTACCAGCGAACTGTATGCACAAGTGCAATTGATGAACTTTGACCTTAATAACTTGCAAAAGTCCCACATGCCAGAATGTAAATAATGAAGTAGTTCTAAACAAAAACAACAACAATAATGAAATAGTATGTTCATGTGAAACATATGAAAAAAGAAATTGTGGAGACTTGATGTGAAGAAACCTTTGATGTAAGCCGAAAGAGATTACAGTGTACAAGCACATTTTTGGACAACATGATGGGAAAGTGTTCTTATACTTAATTGTTCATGTAATACATCACATATGATATTGAATGAAGAAATTCAGGTGAACGTACATGTGGATCTAAAGGCATGAAGTACACTATAAAATAAGAGCCAGCTGTGAGGAACACCATGGGAAAGATGTTTTACATGATTGCTGTATACACAGTTGTTCATGCTATATGTTACACATGATGTTGAGTAATGAAATTCAGCTGTATAAATGCAAAAAGGCTTTAAAATCACACCATTTAACTTGAATTAGGCATTACATGAAATGGGTCTATAACGATATGGGAACACAACCTATAAAAATTAAGTATTAATACAGCTGTGAGGAACACCATGTGAAAGATATATTTTATATTATTGCTGTATACACAGTTGTTCATGCTATATGTTACACATGATGTTGAGTAATGAAATTCAGCTGTATAAATGCAAAAAGGCTTTATGATCACACCATTTAACTTGAATAAGGCATAACATGAAATGGGTCTATAATGATATGGCAACAAAACTTATAAAAATTAAGTGTTAATACAGCTGTGAGGAACACCATGGGAAAGATATGTTTCACATGATTGCTGTATACACAGTTGTTCATGCTATATGTTACACATGATGTTGAGTAATGAAATTCAGCTGTATAAATGCAAAAAGGCTTTATGATCACACCATTTAACTTGAATAAGGCATAACATGAAATGGGTCTATAATGATATGGCAACAAAACTTATAAAAATTAAGTGTTAATACAGCTGTGAGGAACACCATGGGAAAGATATGTTTCACATGATTGCTGTATACACAGTTGTTCATGCTATATGTTACACATGATGTTGAGTAATGAAATTCAGCTGTATAAATGCAAAAAGGCTTTATGATCACACCATTTAACTTGAATAAGGCATAACATGAAATGGGTCTATAATGATATGGCAACAAAACTTATAAAAATTAAGTGTTAATACAGCTGTGAGGAACACCATGGGAAAGATATGTTTCACATGATTGCTGTATACACAGTTGTTCATGCTATATGTTACACATGATGTTGAGTAATGAAATTCAGCTGTATAAATGCAAAAAGGCTTTAAGATCACACCATTTAACTTTAATAAGGCATTACATGAAATGGGTTTATAATGATATGGGAACACAACCTATAAAAATTAAGTGTTTATACAGCTGTGAGGAACACCATGGGAAAGATATGTTTTACATGATTGCTGTATACACAGTTGTTCATGCTATATGTTACACATGATGTTGAGTAATGAAATTCAGCTGTATAAATGCAAAAAGGCTTTAAGATCACACCATTTTACTTTAATAAGGCATTACATGAAATGGGTTTATAATGATATGGGAACACAACCTATAGAAATTAAGTGTTTATACAGCTGTGAGGAACACCATGGGAAAGATATGTTTCACATGATTGCTGTATACACAGTTGTCCATGCTATATGTTACACATGATGTTGCGTAATGAAATTCAGCTGTATAAATACAATGGAACTATTATGGCTGAGGTAACATTGTAAATAATGAAATGGTTCTAATGAAAAACAACAAAAATGAAATAGTATGTACATGTAAAACATATGAAAAAAAAATTGTAGCAACTTGATGTGAAGAAACCTTTGATGTTAGCCGAAATGACTACAGTGTACAAGCACAGTTTTGGACAACATGATGGGAAAGTGTACTTTCACATGAATGTTGTATACTTAGTTGTTCATGTAGAACATCATATATGATGTTGAATGAAGAAATTCAGGTGAATGTACATGTGGTTTTAAAGGCATGAAGATCACAAGGTTACAAATAAAATGTTGATGAAATAGTTGAAACAAAATGTTGAAATAGGACAAGAATTATAAAAATAGAAAGACAATTGGTATGTACAGGTATACAATATAAAATAAGAGCCAGCTGTGAGGAACACCATTGGAAAGATATGTTTTACATGATTGCTGTATACACAGTTGTTCATGCTATATGTCACACATGATGTTGAGTAATGAAATTCAGCCTGTATAAATGCAAAAAGGCTTTAAGATCACACCATTTAACTTGAATAAGGCATTACATGAAATGGGTCTATAATGATATGGGAACACAACCTATAAAAATTAAGTGTTAATACAGCTGTGAGGAACACCATGTGAAAGATATGTTTTACATGATTGCTGTATACACAGTTGTATATGCTATATGTTACACATGATGTTGAGTAATGAAATTCAGCAGTATAAACGCAAAAAGGCTTCAAGATTACACCATTTAACTTGAATAAGGCATTACATGAATTAATGAATTGGGTTTATAATGATATGGCAACAAAACTTATGAAAATTAAGTGTTTATACAGCTGTGAGGAACACCATGGGAAAGATATGTTTTACATGATTGCTGTATACACAGTTTTTCATGCTATATGTTACACACCATGTTGCGTAATGAAATTCAGCTGTTTAAATGCAATGGAACTATTATGGCTGAGGTAACATTGTAAATAATGAAATGGTTTTAATAAAAAACAACAACAAAAATGAAAAAGTATGTACATGTAAAACATATGAAAAAAAATTGTAGCAACTTGATGTGAAGAAACCTTTGATGTTAGCCGAAATAACTACAGTGTACAAACACAGTTGTGGACAACATGATGGGAAAGTGTACTTTCACATGAATGTTGTATACTTAGTTGTTCATGTAGAACATCATATATGATGTTGAATGAAGAAATTCAGGTAAATGTACATGTGGTTTTAAAGGCATGAAAATCACAAGATTACACATAAAAGGTTGATGAAAGGTTTGAAACATAAAATGTTGAAGTAGGACCAGGCTTACAAAAACCGAAAGACAATTGGTATGTACATGTATACAATATAAAATAAGAGCATTACGAAGTAGAACAATAGGACCCAAAAGCTATTTGCAGTCACAAGCTTTATACCCAATGTGGATGTATTTTTATATGAAAGGCTTAGGGATGACTAAACAAATCTGTTAATTGTCTGTTGTAATCACAACTACCAGTTTGGTTACATTTCTGTCAGTTTTGGTTAAAAGCTATTGTAACCTGCAAGTATCATCTTGAAATTGCTGGGTATATGAACAAGTTGTCGGTTTATTTCCAAAAGGACGCAACTTGGGTTGTAACAAGCTGAAGTAACATCCTTTCGAAACTAAACCGATAAAATATACTGTGGTGTAATTCGTTGAAATGTGGTATTGAAATAGTTTTTGAGCAACATTCTTGGTCAAGATATTTTTTACATGAATAGTGCAGACATAGTTGTCTATCAAGTATGTTACACATGTATGTAATAAACCATGATTTAGCTTTTGCTATGTATTTTAGCTTAGCATACTTTGACTGTTGAGAACATTGTGGTAAAAGGAAAAAATCATAAAGAATTAATTTCAACTACAATATTTTCAACGTAACAAAGAGCTGTTTTTCAGGAGTACCATAATATTTTGGGAATACAACATCGGTTGTGATTGAATTTATGATCCCATTACTTCCTGGATATGAATTTAAAGACATCTGCAGTAAATGAATTTAGAAAATATTGTGACAAAATAAGTAGTTGCTTGTGACAAGCAATTTTTCCTTTTCTCACAATGTTTTGTACTCATTGTTTTAAACAAAAATGGCATATGTTGTACCTTACTGGTATTGTTTGCTAAAGCTTTTAATATGGAACCATCACAAATTTTGGTAGGGAGTAATGGGTTAATTGATATGAATCACAGCATTAACTCACTCTTGATCTTGTCTACGTTTTGAAGACACCACCTGCAAATTTCCATTGCAAAACGTGCCATGTCCATCTATTGGCAGTTGTTCCGAAAGGAAGGCAGTGAGCTCTGCACTAGCTTTGAATGTTTCTAAACTTGGCATCTCCGTCAGTTTTTGTAAATCTGGCAGAAAAAGGGTATGTCGTGATACGCTGGTACCTCTTAAAACCAATATAACAGCATTGCAATAATAATATTTTTTGGTGTAAAAGGTCTTGCTGCAACGTTCGCACTTTTCTTCTGTTAATTTCTTGTTACGGCAGGCTGAAATGTAAAGGGAACTATTGTTAGCTTCTAGGTATTCAGAGGCACATATGTGTTGCTTTTTAGTTGTTTGATAGTTGAGACAAAACTCTTTTAATACGGATGCTGGAGTTATCCGTTTTGTGTCAGTCAGTTTTCATTATTAAAATCTACTTTTCAACAAAGTTAAAAGTCATCTTCATGAAGAAAAAAGTAAGGCTAAAAAATGCATGTACATAAAAAGGGGCATAACTTTTAAAATACAGATGCTAAAGTAATGTTTTTTGCGATTATCATTTCCAATTATTTAACGTAAATGTGGACCAAGTTTAAAGGCAATCCCATTAAGGGAAAATAAGCTCTGGCCAAAATTAGAAAAAAGTCAAACCTGTCTTAAGCTGCCACCATAATGATGCATTAATTGTGTACATGTACTATTAGACAGGTGACACCCTAGTTACAGAGAGTAGACATGTAAAAAGCGTAAGTAGGAGTTTTTGCATGTTTAGCCACTTGTATTTAGCTGTTATCTAATTCTACAGTTGTCCATACATTGTTTGAGAGTGGCTGCTGAAGGCAGGTTTAACTTTACCAAAATAAGGCACAATTGTGTATGCTGGCCAGATGCTGGACTTACGGCTTTTGTGTCAGTCACTTTCATGAATTTAATTGTAGATGTGGACCAAGTCTTAAGTCAATTACGTTAATGAAAAGTAAGTTATGGTCCATAAAACAAAATACAGAGTTTTGCAAAGCGGCACAACATGTGCTCAAATGGCAATAATCAAGGGCACATAACTCCCTATAACTGAACTGATCTGGGGAAACTTGGTGTCATAGACAACTACATGTGATGGTAATCATTTATGTGAGGTTTGGTTAAAACCATAATCATTTGTGTGAAGTTTGGTTAAAACCAATTGGAAACTGTAGGAGAACTCGAGGCACAAGATGTGTAGTCAATATGCATCAATTCTCATAAACAAGGGCACATAATTCTGGAATGACTAAACTTATCTAGAAAATGTTTGCTTTGTGGACAACTACATGTGATGGTGATCATTTGTGTGGGGTTTGGTTAAAATCGATTGTAAACTATAGGAGTTCTCGTTCGCACAGACTTTGGTAACAGATTGACTCAATATGCATCAATTTTCATAAACTAGGGCACATTTACTCTGGAATGACTGAGCTGATGCTGGAAAATTTTGCTTCATGCACAACTACATGTGATGGCTATCATTTGTGTGAGGTTTGGTCAAAATCTATTGAAAACTGTTGTAGAATTCGAGCGCACAAGATGTGCACTGAATATGTATGCAATTCCATTAACAAGGGCACGCAATATGGAACTGATCCGAGAATTGTTTGCTTTATGCACAAGTACATGTCATGGTTATCATTTGTGTGAGGTTTGGGAAAAATCCATTGGAAACTGTAGAAGGATTCGTGTGCACAAGATGAGCATCAATTTCCATAAACAAGGGCACATAAATGTGGAATGACTGAACTAATCCGAGAAATCGTTGCTTTATGCACAACTACATGTGATGGTGGTCATTTGTTTGAGGTTTGGTTGAAATCATTTGAAACTGTACTTCTCCTCCGCACAAGAATCTTCTAACAGACGGACAGACGCGTTATAACATAATACGACCCTTCAGGCGTATAAAAAGGAGTTTTAACTCTGTAAATGTAGTTCAAACAAGATAAAGATGCGCAACGGACAACATACACATTTATCACAATAGCTCATACACATTTATCACAATAGCTCAGCTCGTGCAAAGGTGAACTAACCAAGAGCTGTCAAATGTATTTGCACTTTTTATATGTAGACTTTGTAAATGACCATTATTTGCAGTGTGAGAAACTTGATTCACCCAAAGTTTATTTTGGAACTAGTAATATGAAGCAATGATGAGGCAGCAAAGCAAAGAGCAACAATTCAATGCAATAGTTTACCTATGTGAAAAAAAGGATACATCCAATATATAGAGCACATAAACAGTATTGAAAAAAGTTTTTACCAGGATTTGAACATGAAGCATACAGGTGGGAGCCTGCTTTGCCCATAACTGTGAAAGGCGACGTCACAGGCGGTTCATAAATTTTCGTGAAGTCTTCATCATCTAAGAAATCAGCTTCGCTAACTTGAAATGACAATGTGGTGCTTGGAAGGAACTGCAATATAAAAGAGATGTTTATGGAACATGTGTGTTTCACAAATGGTATTAATGACTCACCGTCATCCAGATCATATACAGAAACAGGTGCATTATGTATACGAGGAATTGTAATGCTTTGAGCACATCCTGTATTAATATTTGATGACAAATAATCAGCGATATCACAATTTAATGTGGAATTGACTTCAGTTAGGGTTACCTGTTCTAGAGAATTCAATGTCGTACTGTCTTCCTCAGAATAAGGTCTTTGGACAGGTGCATTTAATTCAGAAACACTCACTGGAACATCGAGACTGCTATAAAGTTTGTTGTTGTGCTTTAGCCAGTTAAAAGCAGCTATAAGTTTTGAGGGACGAACCATGTAATTGGAATTTTCCCCCACAGGGTTGTTGTTTTCAAAACGAATCAGACACATTTGATTGAAATCTGGTAAACTAGACAGACTTCGTAATGTGACAGATATATCTCTTGGAAGATTAAGCATCATGCCCTTTTCTGCATATTGGCCTCCTGGTAAAATAACCATTGTGAAAAAAAATTGAATCTTGCTCAAAAGTTTCTTTTCAAGATTGTTCAAGGATGCCATCTCGTCAGGAATATGGTTTATTTCAAGGCCATTATATTTAGCCGAAATGTTTGGAATCTTTTTGGCTGTCAAATACTTTTTGCATGTACAACAAAGTACAGATGAACTGTTTATGCTCATTAAATTTGTAAAGTTGTTTAATTTACTGTCTGACATGTACTGCGTTTGGTTCACAAACAAAAACCGTAAACAACATTTACAAAAGTATTTAGGTGTGCGACGTATGAATTCTTCATACTTAGCACAGTGTAGCTGTCCACAAACGTCATTTACGGGTTGACAGTTACTAGTGTCAGTTGCTGATATTTCTGCATAGCAGGCAACATTTTCCTGCAAGTTTTCATAATCTGGGTTAGCACCTGAAGCCAAAATGTCCACATTCGAAGACTCTGCATTAATGTCTTGAGTGCCCGTCTCCTTACGTATACGTTTTCTCTTTGACTCACCTCTTGAATGATATGAGTGGTCATTTAAGCAGCCTACATTACTAACAGAATTTGTTAATTCAGAACGCAATGACAACGGTGACAAATTAAAAGCTTGACCGTGATATGTGTGAAGCAGGTACTGATACAGCGACTGTCTGGATGAATACTGCAGTAAAATACAGGCGCCATTTGGTTCAACTTCAACCCCCCCAAACTCATTTCGTGAATGTGAATCGAACAGGTAATATCGATTTCGGTGCTTAAACACCGCAACCGATACACTTCCAAATGTAGCCAATACATTGTTCGACAAAGAAAAGGCATTATTAAGTCCCCCTTGCAATGATATACTTCCTTTTATCTCATGTCAATTTACAAGGCCGTACAATGTGCCGTAAAAATCGATGTGGTAAACCCTTTCGAAACTCAATACTGAAGATGGAATGTGGTCATGGGCAAGCATAACTGATGCATCACCATTAAAACCACTGGAAATAATTCTATTGTACAGCCCATCCCCTTCAAATATAATGGAATCGAGATTTTCAGGCGACCATGATTCTGGGTGCAGATGAAAATTTGAAAATATCAATGCAACAATAGCAATCGCTGTGCACTTGGTACCAAACGAACCACTGACGCCCATACTTGCAAGGCTACCTTGATTTATATTGCCTCGAATTCCTCTAGAGGCATACATTCTTGTTTTTAAAGTACACTTGGGATTAAAACCAGTGCGTATTTGTCACGTTCACCTCATTAAAAGTGGCGCCAAATTCCGTCCGAGGAAAATTAAGCTCAAATGCACCAAAAATACAACTATGAAAGTTGGATAACCTATATAACGAATAAAAGTCACATTTTGTATAAAACTACAATGTTTACCTTGTCATTCTGACTCGTTTTCGATGTAAATACAACTGATCTGTCTTCTTCCAACTGTAAACAACAAACAACGCGCGTCATGTGAAAATTACTACGCGATGCCTCGAAATAGTTCCATTGGTAATACAAAAAGTAGTCCGCACATTACGTACTTTCATATGGAAATGTCATCGTAATAAAGATTAGCTTGAATATTATACATTTGTAAACATTAATTTAATTTCAATCAACAACGAATTAATGTATTCGCACACTTCTGTACTGTTCATAATCTCTGTGTGCTACTTTCGGTTTTGAGTAATGTAGAACACACACTGTACCGCTTACAACATGTACAAAAGAAATGCTGTGCGTAAATTGGCCCTGTTGAAATCTCACGGATTATCGGAAGTGAAATGCACCTACTAACAAGAATATTAAATATGGCATGATGCATAAGATACACATAACAAGTACAAAAAACTACCTGTTTTTCCCTATAAAATGAAAACATGCGTTGTTGCTCTGCTCAAAAATGTTTTTAAAGGTGGGATCCGAATATCCTTTTTAGCTTCAAAAAACAAAAAGCAGATCCATATTTAAACCACAATAAATCATTGATTTAACAGTAAATTATGAGAACTGTTACTCAAAACGTGATAAACAATACGTTTTTTATTCACTGACAGTAATAATACAATGTTTACAATAAAATGTAAAATTATCAAAAAACTTACAGGCCGCTTACAACATTATCAATCTGTTTTCTTGATCACCAGTAACCCTTTACAAACCTAATACAAAAAGCACCGCGTTGGCACGCAGTGCAATAAAGACTGACACTTTGTGTATGTGCATAATTGAAACATCTGATAGTACTCTTCTAAGACAGAAAGACAAGTCAATAATAAAATAGAGTTGTACTTTTAGTAGAGTTTTAACGTATAATGAACATCTTCAATAATATTCAATGTGGTCACGCCAGTTTTGCTACAAACAATCTGAGAATAAAGAGTTGAAATGAAAACACATTTACTTTGCCTGTGTCCTGAGACCGCCATACCAAACACAGAAAAATAGCTAAGAAACTAAAACTAGAAACTAATTTCCATTTTATGACATGAAAGTGAAATACTGAAACAGATTTGACTGGCATTTGATAGAACATAGTTAAATCCCTTTAAAAGTTCAAATTATATGATAGGTTGTTATGATAGTTTGTTTCTTTGATTTTAATATGATTCAAAATAACTGTCGTTTACTTATCTACCTAACAATTGGACGGGAGGGGTGCAGAAGTAGAGTGTCGGCCTCTTGTACCGAGGGTCCAGGTTCGAATCCTCGTTAGGCCCGTGACTAACCGACGAAATGGCGCGATAACTGGTGTAGTATTCAAGAATCCGAATCGACAGTGATTTATTAAAGTTCTAAGATCTTGTTCCACAATCGATGTAAAATAAAAAGGTTTAAACTAACCTTTCCATTATTGAGCGGACGTTAGTAGTTATAGGTAGTGTGCTTTAGGTTTAATTTAAACATGTTTTATTGTAAAATACTTTTTTTTAACCATTGGATTGGGACGGAAGCTTTAAGCTTATTGAGTCCGTCAGTGAGTATGAGTTAAGGTAATATAAAGATAGGTAAGTTTTAGGTAATTAAAATAGGTACATGTAGAAACATGGAGGCTTCCATATTATGTCAGAGGTGTTTTTATCGGATAAACCCGACGAGTTCAGATTGGGCCTGAACTATTCGGTTTTAAAATGCGAACGACTGGGTCCCTAAAATCCCTGACATACTAAAACTTAAGGGCCTGTTTTATTAAGCGTTGCTCAAACCAATTTGACACATTTCTAAACAATCTGCTTGTTAAGATTTCCCATAATTCATTCGTTGCAGACAACAAATTAGACGTCATAAAAAATTAAGGATTATAGTTGATGTGCATAAGAGGGCAAACTTTTCAAATGAGTGATTTGTTAAGGCTAGAAGAGATAGCAAGGGAAAATTTTAAGATAATCAACAGTAAATTGACCAACACCAAAAGATCCAGACGTAGATTATTTCATTCTACAGTAACAGCTTAGATCATTCGAGATATGGTTTACCTGTGCACTAAGATATACGAGACAAAGGTCTATGAAAGTCGGGTGCTAACATCCAAAACTTCAAGGCTACCAGCTACCTGGTAACGAACACAATAAAGACTCTTTAAAGGGGGAATAGATCACTTAGTCTTTAACATAGGAAACGATAGAGTACTCATATGACGACACTATGTTGCACGAAAGCTGGACTGAAAACTTGACGAATATACCTCTTAGCTTTTTCGCTCGTTTCATATAATTTTGATCTGATGAAATAGCGTACTCTGTAGGAAATGAAGATTCGAGATCGAAGATTTATTACTGAGTAATGACGTGACAAGAGGGAAAACTCCCATCTTGTCGCAAGGTCCGATTGGTTGCCGGCACTCATTTAATGCGGCTTAACCCGTTTATCTTACTGCGGTCAAATTCAATTAGACAGAAAAGTTCCGATCTTTTGATGTCTGTTTATTTCGTTGAGCCTGCAAAGCAGCAGATATATTTTTGATATTGTTTTGTCAACTAACAATCGTTGAATACTTGTGTTGAACTTGTAGTGTAAAGTTAGGGAAATAGCTTTAGAAATACTACTAGAAGTATCTTAAAGAAATGGTTTGTAACAGTCGCCCATGAGGTGGTTGATATAAAAAGATTAGCTTGTCGAATGTTTACTATTTCTGTATTATCTTGATAACCGAGATATTTCATAACTATATGAGTATTCCGTATCCTTCATAGATATTTTCTGGTGTTAGTATTTGTCACCAAAAAGATCGTTAATACAAATTAGACACTGTCTTAAATACCAAAAAGATAAATGATAAAGTCTGAATTTAAAGAAAACTTGCCTTTTTTTAATTGTATTTTTCCTTGACTACGAAAGATTGACATCAAAGCCAAAGCCAAACTTGATCTTAATCTAGTAATTCACAACAATGAACAAAAATGAAATGTGTTGAAAGGTTTGTAACCAGAAGTATTAAAAAAAGCTGAGGGTGAGGAAATCTTCAACACAACCTTGCACCATAAGTTTGAGACAATGTCAACATGTAGTAATTGAATGGAAACCATTATGGCAAAAGCGAGGACACTTGTCATGAGCCTTTGTTTATTTTGATACAATAGTGTCTTAAATTGATTGACAATGTGAAGACGTTCTTTTATTTCATATTTCTGGCAGCAATAACATCAGAGCAAATGATCACGGTGACAGTAATACACACGAAAAGCTGCACAACTGACTTTTTTCATTTGAACAACAGGTATTGAGATGCCAAGTGTCTATTATGTTAACCTCATCACATTGGGGTCCAGGGTACATGTACGATCTTTACCGATACCGCTCACTTGGTATGAATATACTTTATACTGGCGACTCCAAGAAAGATCACTTAGATAAACCCCATCATAAAATCTTTGAAATAAGGTTGACAAAAGTGAAGACTGCTCCTGGTATCCATATTAAGACATATTATACAGCTACTACGGAATTATTACATTGAAGATGTTTACATATGCTTACAAACTTCGATAGATCTATTGTGCGTAGACGAGGTTGTATCATGTTCTTGCTTGTCTGACCGAGTTAGATAACCGACATCATATACACGGAGAGAGCATGTGACGCTCCAAAGGTTGTGTTGATAAAATGTGGTCGAATCCTTTACAGTGTTGCACCTTAGGTACAGGAGTACCTGGCTCGAAACCCGCCTCTCACCACCGATCAATAATGTGATATTGGAATGGCCGTCAGCTTCCAAACATTTACAATGTACAGTCGCCGTGCCAAAACAGTGTCGCACCTGTGACCGTGTGTGTTCGGATCATCATGAAGTAGACCCCTTTAAGGTATTTATATTTTCCCGAGCCTGGCCGTGCTAGTAAGTGACGATCTGGTAGCAAACCTGATCGTTTCCTGTAGAATATTCATGTTTTGCTCTTTTAATTTGATGTATTGTCTATTGTAGAGTTGTTTGTTTTAAATTTATGAATACAATTGCTGACCCTTTTGACAGCTAGTGTTCTGATTTTCGGACGGTTCAACTCCACATTGCTCCGTAGAAAATGTTTAGACAATTGAAAGTCTCTACTTTATTTAAAGTTTTTAAAAGTTGAACTAAAACGGGACCTCAAAAGTGCACGCTTTACCTTATGCATATTAGTAAAGGGTAGGTTTCATGACGTAGTGTATACATGGCCAACTCGATAGCAGGTACAATCCTGAATGTTGATTAGAATTTGTCTGAGTGTTTACACCGATATCGAAGTTTGAAGGTATAAGTGGACTTATCCATCCTTGGCCCATTAGGATGTGGGTTTAATAACAGTAACGTTGACATGCAGGACGTTTACGGGCGATACAATAACCTTGATCTTTGTTCTCGTGTGGACTATTGAAGCGATCTAGGCGTGATCCAGGAAAGTGATGAGTTTTGACCAAATATATGAAATAACATCACAAGGAGTGTTACATGAGCAATTATAATCAATTTCCGGATAGTTTGACGGATAAATAGAAATGCAATTATTGTATTGCAAAACGGGACGGGATGTCCCAGTGCAATTTGAAAATCTTATAATAAGCCGATTCTCTATAAAAACCCGTTTGACAATGATATGAATGAATTCAATCAAATTAACTGAAAACTATGCAACCAAGCTTCAAGTAGTTTTTTAATTATATTTTTGCTGAAGGTATGCCAGAAAAGTCTCTTTGAACCCAAAAAATAAAAGTCGAGGTGAGTGGTAAAATTTGATAACAGTTATTATATAAACATCACAGTTCGGGAAGAGCGTCTGGAACCAAGACAGCGAGGATCAAACTCGGAACCCCCAAAGTAAAGCAGTAACCACAAATTCCATTTGGCATTGCATGTCCCATTTTGTCAAAGAATCTAATTCAGTTGTAATGTTTTGCTGAGTGTTTTAATGCCCAAGTAAATTGTTTGATTTGATATGGAATGTTACCAACAACGTATGACAGTCGAAATGTATTCAAATTTTGTATTACCTTTTGATCACATTAACTGTAATAATATTTAGGGCCTATTGTAACAAAAACTGAAAACACGTATGTGAAGCATACCCACTATTTTCCAATGTTTCCAGTTTCTGTTGGAATTATGATTTAGAAAAGCTTAGAATGACTTTATCACAGACTGAAACTGGTATGTTATAAACCTTATTCTAAAGATGAAATAAGAACGTATATCAATGAAACAAATATACTCCAGTATTCGTAAGCAAAGCAATTGAAAACTGTCATTTATTTAGTGATGGAGAGTGTTTAATCATCCTTTCAACTCTCGCGACCCCCAGAAAACAATCACGTCGAGTCAATGGGACCATGTGACATTCAGCGGAAGGGGGCGTTTCAACGTCACGAGACTACAGGTGGCGTTTCAACGTCACGTGACTTCAGCGATTGGGGTATCAGAGATATAAACTCGCCCTCTATCTCGAAACTTCATTTATTGCTTTGCACATTCTCTTAGTAGTTCTAACTTTTGTAAAACGAGCGATCAAGACTTGGCGAGGACCTGTTGTTTGTGGAGGCAACAACATACCAATCAAACGTGAAAATGTAAGTTTTTTCTATATCTTTTCTTTTCTTCCTTATTTCATTGAACATTTTATCGTCATTGCTATAATCATTCATGTATAATGATCACTTTTAGTAATCATCTTTTTCTTATGATTAAAGAAGAAGTAATATGAACTAAGGCAGAGCCTCTAGACCGCTCTCTCAACTCATTGTTATGGACTTTCCGAAAATCCTTGCGTAGCGGATATGCCTTTTGATCTTAATACAAAGTACAACTTTGCAGAGGCATGAGAATTGACTTAATTTGGGGAGAAAATACTCATCTTAACACAAAGCTGTTGTCTTTGTCACAGTAACAAGACAAGACTCGTACAAACTCCTGGTATATTATTTTGTTTAAACTTATTCATTTCACATCGTTTATGACGGAAGCTTGGGGCTTATTAAATTCTTTCTCGATGGCTGCTTCCTGGATACTACACCAATACACACGCCGATTTGTGGGTTAGTCCCGGTAATTTTAACCTCGCCTAACGGGGATTTGAACCCAGGACCCCCTGTACATAAGGCCGACGCTATACCACTATACCACTATGTTATACTCGGGTATTTGTTTAGTTTGCTTGGGTTGTGTATGAGGGCCTCTCATCAATAATGGGATATTCATCATTTAAGGACAAACTGCCCATGCGATGTCAGATTCACCAAACTATACTATTTGAATCAGAAGTCTGTTTCTGTATGAAATCATAGAAATTTCTTTACAAATTCATTTGGAGTAAATACTGGTTTAGATTAGTATGAGGACAAACAACATGTCATTTAGTGGTGAAGAAGGGTCAGTTGGGCTAATCAGACAATACTTCACAACATACTTATCTGCTTGTACATGCTTAGGGACTAACTGAATTACACCAACTAGAAAGCCAATCAGGTCTTTGTTTGAAATCTTCTTTATTGTTCAATGGAGCTAAGAAAGTCCTGCATAGATTGCTTTACTGATCTCAAAAAGGTAATTCAATAACAACGAATAGCTTTGTTGTAACCAAAAGGTATTTTGTTTAAATTTAGAATAAAAGAAAAAGATTCTATAATGTTTCATTAATATTTTACACATAGATCACTGCTTTTTTATATGTGTTTTTGGTATATTAAAGATCTTTAAGAGTACTGTATGCAATAAATGATTAATATAATGTAATTAAAAGACATAAGTGATAATCAGAAGGCAGGTTATGTATTGTAATTCCTTGCTTTAACAAATTGGTTGAAAAATTAAAGCCACAGCTTGATATTTTCATTCACCACATTACCAGTTCCCTTGTCTTCATTGTTTGAATAGAGAAAACTCATAAGAGTTGGAAAAATATGACAGAAACATTTGTGATCAACTTTTTCAAGTAAAAAAAATTAACAAATATTCTAAGACATACATCATTAGGCCTTTTTCCATTTTTTTACAAAATGTTGTTTCAAATTTAAAGCAATAACAGATATTAATCAAAATTTCTTTATCAAATAAATAAAAGCAATTGTGACAAGGAAAATTTTCTCTCTGGGCCTGTTTCACTTTGTGATAATTGGTTTAAAAATTGTGTTGAATATTAAAAGGTTTACTTTCGATACTAAAAGAGAAAAAATGAAAAATAATTTAACATTGATGTATGCAAATTCAACTCTCATTTTTGGTTCCTTCATACACATGCAATAGTTAGAAAAGAAATTGAAGTAATCACTCAAGTTACTGTCTTCCATTGGTCTGCTGCAGGTTTACTAAGCAGTTTTAACAAAGTATGCCCTTTGTCTCATTTATTTGATTGAGTTGGGTTTTGAAGGCTTTTTGAAAAAAAGAAAAGATGAAACACATGCGACAGTCTTATCATAATAGAATATTCCATAGTCCATCACACATTTTCTATATTATTGCCCTTTGTCAGTATCAACTAACACTAAACACTATCCATTAAATATGATATATCATTGTGAATGCTATTTTTTCTTCATAAAATAAATCTTTTGAAGAGAAAACTAAGCTTTCAAACGATCAAACATAAAGATGTATGGTGTCCATGTAAAACTTCACCTGTTTTTGATTATCATCAAATCCATGTGATCCTCCATCACTAAATATTTGGTTGTTGTTACCCTCTCCTTACTCTGCCAGTTAGTCATCAGATTTGGCTGTTAAAAGAGAAAAATAAAGAATATCAATCTTTTGTCAATACTGGCCATATTTAACTGACTGATTATTCTTAACTGGTAACATTGGAAATAATTATTTCCCCTTGGTATCAATTGAAGCAGTAATCTGATAGGAATAAAAAAACTGATTGATGATAAAAATCTATAACCTGCCTTGATTTACTTTCTTTCATTCTCATTCAAACCAAGGTTTTCAAAAAAAGAAAAAAGGGAAAGTCAATAACAAAGTGTGAGTAACACCAAATTCATCAACATTTATGTACAATTATTTTTTTGAAAACAAAGTAATAAAAGGAGGACATGTTAAAAATTCCAAACTTTGGCAACCTTGCTTGTTCCCTAAAAACTGTGCTGCATATCATATTATAATCTAATCAGAGATGTTTGAATTAGAGAGGAAAACCACTATGACATTTGAGAGATTGCTCCTTTGTTATAATTAGATTTATATTAGAGTCATTAACTGACACAGGTCCCATATGGGTCCTCTCCATCAGTGCCGCACCTACATTTTTCAGTACTGGAGCAGCATTCCTTGATACCCCAGTACTAGGCTAGGGCTCTGAAGTGACTTACCAAAGACCATTCCCACGAAACAAGAGGTCTAGGTGGGACTGGCCCCTGCCCAAGCCCCCCCCCCCCCCTAAATTCTGAGTCCACCACTTTCACCACTATCTTCTATGTTTATGACACTTATGCTTGTAAAGTTCAAAGGGATGTTAGAAAGAATATGTAGATCTACTTACTTGTACTATACAACAGAGTCAATGTTTATACAGTTCTGCATCATCTTTAAATACCATATATAGTGGTTTTGCTTATGTAGTGGTACATAGATCTATGTATTGATCACCTGTTTACGATGTACAGAATATAAAGTGGTAATGGCTAATGTAATAGTATATAGATCTAATTACTGATCACATGTTTACGCTGTAAATACCATATATAGTGGTTAATTGCTTATGTAAGGGTTCAAAGATCTATGTATTGATCACATGTTTACGATTTACAGTATATATTGTGGTTAATCGCTTATGTAAGAGTGCATAGATCTATGTATTGATCACATGTTTACGATTTACAGTATATATAGTGGTAATGGCTAATGTAAGAGTATATAAATCTTATTATTGATCACATGTTTACGCTGTAAATACCATATATAGTGGTTAATTGCTCATGTAAGAGTACATAGATCTATGTATTGATCACCTGTTTACGATTTACAGTATATATTGTGGTTAATCGCTTATGTAAGAGTGCATGGATCTATGTATTGATCACATGTTTACGATTTACAGAATATATAGTGGTAATGGCTAATGTAAGAGTATATAAATCTTATTATTGATCACATGTTTACGCTGTACAGTATATATAGTGGTAATGGCTTATGTAAGAGTATATATATCTAATTATTGATCACATGTTTACGCTGTAAATACCGTATATAGTGGTCAATTGCTTATGTAAGAGTACATATATCTATGTATTGATCACATGTTTACGATGTACAGTATATATAGTGGTAATGGCTAATGTAAGAGTATATAAATCTTATTATTGATCACATGTTTACGCTGTAAATACCATATATAGTGGTTAATTGCTTATGTAAGAGTACATAGATCTATGTATTGATCACCTGTTTATGATTTACAGTATATATTGTGGTTAATTGCTTATGTAAGGGTTCAAAGATCTATGTATTGATCACATGTTTACGATTTACAGTATATATTGTGGTTAATTGCTTATGTA
>OX401421.1:15900076-16092576 GCA_947846245.1 Cerastoderma edule
TCAGTTACCTTACAGCTTTGAGATAGCTATTGTTATGTATTAAACATCATGTCAAAAATTGTTTAATTACATCAAATCTTTGATAGAGATAGTGTAATGTGTTTAACACCATGTCAACAAATGTTAATTTACATTACAGCTTTGACAGAGATCGTGTAGTGTGTTTATCATCATGTCAACAATTGTTCAGTTACATTACAACTTTGACAGAGATAGTGTAGTGTGTTTAACACCATGTCAACAATTATTCAGTTACATTACAGCTTTGACAGAGATATTGTTATGTGTTTAACATCATGCAACTAGTGTTGAGTTATATCAAAGCTATGATAGAGATATTTCGAAGTGCTTAACACCATGTCAACAATTGTTCAGTCACATTAAAACTTTGACAGATATATAAAGCAACCGAGCTAAAGCAATAATTAATGCATAACTCTAAAGGAAAAAGGGTTAGAATTGGATATAAAACTGTCTGACAGCACCCAATTGTATAAACATTGGTTAACTTAACCCACGGTTAACTGCTAACCATGGGTTAAATCTTAACCATTTTGGTTAGCTAACCAATCTGGTTAACCCGTTTGTATAACAGTATTTAACCTAGTGGTTAGCTAACCAAACTGGTTAGAATTAACCACAAGTTATTTTAATCAATATATCCCATAATGCAACAAAATAACTCAAAGGTATTTCACCGCTTCACTTCTTATAAGTAGTTTATTTCATTGGGTAAGAGGTTGCCACCTAAAAAGAAAGCATAATTAGCTATGAAACAAAGATAAGTTGCACTATGAAAAAAAATTTAGCTCGCGAGGAGCATATATTCCGAGTAAATTGAGATCGCGATTGTCGGCCTATGTTGACATGCAAGAATGGTGACGAAACTATCTGTGGACGCAATATGGGAACAAGAAGTCGGGGATCATGACATAAAGAGTTTTAGAATTAAATCGTACATATCCATAATATATGTAAAATGCATGGGAAAACTCTTGAATATCCTTTTCATTTAAAACCAAGACAGACAATTCGTCATCTTCTTTCGATTTTCTCGACTGAACTCTCCCCGCATCGCCGATCGTAATCTAGGCTTAAGGATTTCGCTATCTTGAGTATATGCTAACATTAAACTCTGCGCAAATCGTTGTACAATGTTAGACACAAAATATTATTTTATTTGTAACACTCTTTAAGGAATGCGATCTCTTTTCGTCTAGATATTGGAACAATGGTACAATGATTTTGTTGTTCACATCTATGTCTCTGTTCACAGACAAAAAAATGCCGTGATTTTACAGGCTAACACATTTAAAAAGTGTGTAATCTTTTTCTTGAGCGAACACACACGTCAACATGTAACTTTTCATTAGAGTGTTAGAATAATAGCATATTTTACTAGTATAGTACATCTTACTGTTTATCCCAAATCAAAAAAGATATCATTAGCTAGATATTGTGTGTTAAGCCACACATGATTGCGTTAAGTTATGTTTTTGGAAAAAATGCATATTTGATATGTTTTCCAAAGTCAAACTAGATCTCAAATAACTTAAATAACTACAGCCTCTCATTTTTTTGTAAGTCCTGGCGTTAAAATTGTGTGTATCATTGTAAGATTGGTTCAAGAAAAGTTATTACCTTATTATATTAATTGGTTAAGTTAACCAAAAAGTTAACCGACCTCAGGACCAGGGTTAAATTTAACCAGAAATTCGACGTTGGTTAACTTTGACCAACGTTTATACAATAGCTATGCAAACACTTAACCAGAAATTCCCAGTTAACCGGGATTTAACCATGTGGTTAAGTTTAACCGACGTTTATACAATTGGGTGCAGAACGACGGGCATGAACAAGGGGTAACCGATTTCTTTCGCTCTGATAAGAAGTATTAATCGACACGTTTCTAACAGGTACGTTATCCAAATGCTATATTTAGGGTTCACTTTTTGTACACTATTCAAAAAATGGTCTCCTGTCGAATAATAATATTCGATTGTTTTAAGATTTAAATAACTCCATCGATAAGGCTGCTAAATCAGTAAAAGTACCTTAGATATCTGAATTCGATCCCCACCTTTCTTGTGGCATATTAATTTGTGCATTTTTTCACATCATTTTACAATGCTTGACTAGGGTTGACATCGTAGGTTACCAGATAGAAAAGTATTGATTTCAATGTTGAACTATTTTGTTATACGATATATATATATTATAATAAAGAAAAATGAATTAAAATATACACAAAAAGGAACAAAAAGGGATAAAGCTACAATACTTTTGGTAAATGGTTTCAAAGAAAAGAAATGTACAAATAAAATTTTTATTAGAAAAATTGCATTAGAACCTTAAACGGGGTTTGAAATCGTACATTCTGCCTGAAAATCGCATACACTATCCATTACGCTCTATATGTTTGCTGAACAATGTAACAATATACGTAGGCGAGTTTTATCAGGACAGGCGATTTGGGGAATACGCTTCTATTTATAGATTACCTATATATAAAACATGGTGACGTAACTGTCAGGAATTGCCTGTTTTCTAGTACTATTTAACTGTACCGTTTTTATATATTGTTATTTCAAGAACGTAAGTGAACTATGCTGTGATATGATCTGCATATATACCTATACGCAAGAAACGCAATTGCGTACAAATTGTCCAGGAAGATGAAAAAAAAAGAATTAAAAAGTTAAAAAATATATACAATTAAGTCCATCAATCGCTAGTATAATGTATAATGTGTGAGGTTAAACATAATATTTTACACCGCAAATCCGGTCCGGTCCCACCTCTCCAGATGCCACGATTTGGCTTCTGAAATTTCAAAATATTCGGGTGGGGGCATACCCCCTTACCTCACTTGCAAACTCGTATGTTCGGTGCTCGTTGAGTCCATGACCGACAAAAATATTCCTACTTAATGGCCTAGCTACTCTCCTGGGGTCCGTTTCATCAAATGTCTTAAGTGCACTTAGCTAAGAGCAATTAAAATCACACTTACGACGGTTCTTATGTGCGTTTCATCAAACAATTGCAACTGCTTATGCTGATCATAAGTTAGGAGCGAAATCAAAACGCTTGCAACTATCTCATATTTACCGAAATTTCTTCGAGCCCTCGCTTCGCATATTTACAACTTGTTTAGAGGTGAACAAGTACATATTGTCGCGCGTCTCGCTGTTTAAAAATCAATAATGTACATGTGCGAATGTTGTGCAATTCTAGATCATATAAACAGTGTATTTATCTCGTTCTGAATGAAATACAATCTTTCAAAATCTTAGAAAAATGGCCGCCATTTTGTGACGTCATCGAACTTTATACAGCCCCGGACCTCTCTTAGAGTTAAGAGCGTTTTTTGCTCGTAACTTCTAAAAGCGAACATGAAACGCGCCTGAGAGAAAAAATCTGACTTAAGAGCGAATTCGCACTTAAGATCGTTAATGAAACGGGCCCCTGGTGATAGGCTTCATCACGTGCAGCTCAACTTGAACCCGGCTCAGTGGTTAAGGTGGTGGACTCAGAACACGGGGGTCCCGGGTTCGAGCCCCACCGAGACCATTAAGTTTCGTGGGAGTGGCCTTTGGCAAGTCACTTCAGAGCCCTAGCCTAGTACTGGTGTATCCAGGAAAGCCGTTTCAGAACTGAAAAATGTAGGAACGGCCCCGACGAAGAGGACCCATATGGGACCTGTGTTGGGTAATGACTCTAAGCTAAGCTAAGCTAAGCTAAGCTATATATTAGTGTTTGAGTGATCTCCGTGTATACTGATAAATAACATCAGTGGCAAATCATTATCCTTACACACTACCAAGTTAACTTACACACATTCAGACATTTTTATTGTGGCGCGGGTAGATAAACGTTGTAATTCAATCCATGCACTAGACCTTTGAAATAATTCTTTTTTTTTGGGGGGGGAATACTATACAAAAGATGCTCAATTATTAACCATGTCTGTAACCAACAAGTTCATTTGGCTATATTTCTCTAAAATATCTAAATTATTCTAATACAATAAGCAGAAACAATAATTTTACCAATTCCATTTGACCCAAGAAATAACCGAACGGTTCTATTCAGCTCAAGAAAAGGATTTCAGGTCATAATTGTTGTCCATTGAACGACAATCTATTGAACGTATTAAGGGCCGAGATTTTGTCAAGATGCATCTACAAACCCGCTTAAGCGAAGCTAGATATCAGATTATTCGATGTTTTCTTTTAACGTTCGAATTCTGAATATACCTTTTGTGTGCATCATACGACTGTATAGATCCTTTAGATTTAACATGGAACTGTACACACTGACATGCTTTTAGTATTTGTGATCCAGATTCAATCGATTGTGAAGAGTCTCTACGTTCGAAGTTTTAGGGACAATGTTATATCACGAGGTATGCCAAACCTCTATGAAAGAGCAATAGAACGTAAAGAATACTCCATTGTGCGTTTGAAATACGATCAGTATCAGGTGCGCGATATCTTCCCTAACATGGTAAAGTAAATAATACATGTACACACATACCAAACATCTACTATTAATTTTGTATTAATATTTGTCAAATAGTCTCAGATATTAACCTACGTTTCATGTAATTACATCAAGGACACCTGCTTATTTTCGATATTTAAAGAACTTCATTGAATCTACGAATCAGAGAAATTGTATAGACCTCTTTAAACGAGTTAAGAGTTTGAATAAACGTCCAAATATTGGCGATCTACATGGGATTATACAGGGAGAATGTGCAAGTCAGGCTCCACAAACCCTATTTAATGACCACCCAAGCTGTGCCGACAAGATGACTGGTAGCTTAAACGACGTGTTAACGAAACGACTGGTAGACTTAAGGACTGGCAGACAAAAAGACTGGTGCGTGAAACGACTGCTAGGATAGACTATATGACTGGTAGCTAAAACGACTTGTTAACCAAACGATTGGTAAACGAAACGACTGAACACACAAAACGACCGGTTCACGAAAAGACTTGTAGACGAAATTGTAAACGAACGACCTGTAAACCAAACGACTGCCAGACGAAACGACTGTTACACAAAACGACTGGAAGACAAAATGACTTGTAGACGAAACGACAAGTAAACGACGCGGCAGGTAGACGAACGATTTGTAGACAAAACAACTGGTAGACGAAACTACCGGTAAACGAAACAATTGGAAGACGGAACGACTGGTAGACGAAACGACCGGTAAACAAAATAACTGGTAGACGAAACGGCCAGTAAACGTAACAGCCGGTTGACAAAACAACTGGGAGATGAAATGATTAAAAAACAAAATGATTGGTAAGTAAAATGACTTGTAGACGAACGATTCGTAGACAAAAGGACTGGTAGACAAAACGATTGGTAGACGAAACGACCGGTAAACGAAATAACTGGTAGACGAAATGACCAGTAAACGTAATGGCCGGTAGAAGAAACAACTGGTAGATGAATTGATTAGAAAACAAAGTGACTGGTAGATGAAATGACTTGTAGACGGAACGATTCATAGACAAAACGACTGGTAGACGAAACGACCGGTGACGAAATGACCGGTGACGAAATGACTAGTAGACGAAACAACTGATAGACGAAACGACTAGTAGACGTAACGGTCGGTAGACGAAACGACTGGTACACGAAACGACTGGTACACGAAACGACTGGTACACGAAACGACAAGTAAATGTAACGGCAGGTATACGAACGATTGATAGACAAAACGGCTGGTAGACAAAAAGAACGGTAAACGAAACAATTGGTAGCCGGAACGACCGGTAAACGAAACAACTGGTAGACGAAATGGCCAGTAAACGTAACGACCGGTAAACGAAACGACTGATAGATGAAATGATTGGGGAAAAAATGACTGGTAGATGAAATGACTTGTAGACGGAACGATTCGTAGACAAAACGACTAGTAGACAAACCGATTGGTAGACAAAACAACTAGTAGACAGAGCAACTGATAGACGAAACGACTCGTACACGTAACGGCCGGTAGATGAAACGACTGGTACACGAAAAGACTGTTAGACGAAACGACCGGTAGACAAAACGATTAGTAGACGGAACAACTGATCGACGAAATGACTAGTAGACGTAACGGCCGGTAGATGAAACGACTGATACACGAAACGACTGGTAGACAAAACGACCGGTAGATGAAACGACTGGAAAACGTAATGACTGAGAGACAAAACGACTGATAAACGAAATGACTGGTAGACAAATCAACTGGCAGACTAACTGACTGGTAGATGTTATGTCTGGTAGAAGAAACGACTGAAAGACGAAACGACTTGTAGACACAACGACTCGTAAATGAAACGACTGATGGGCGAAACGACTAGTAGACAAAACGGTTGGAAGATAAAACGACTTGTAGACAAAACGAATGGTAGACAAAACGACTTGTAGACGAAACAACCCCTAGACAAAACGACTTCTAGACGAAACGACAGCTAGACAAAACGACTGGTAGACGTAATGACTTGTAGACGGAACGACTGATTAACGAAACGACTGGTAGACCAAAAGACCGGTAGATGAAACGACTGGTAGACCAAACGACAGGTAGACGTAATGACTGGTAGAAGATATGACTGCTATAAGAAACGACTGGTAGACAACATGGATGGTAGACTAAACAATTGGTAGACGAAACGAATGGCAGACAAAATGATTTGTAGACGAAACGACTGGTAGACCAAACGACTGGAAGAAGAAGCGACCGGTAGACAAAACGACTGGTAGACCAAACAACCGGTACACCAAACGACTGGTAGACAAAACGACTGATAGACTAAATGACTGGTAGAAGAAGCGACTGGTAGACGTAACGACTGGTAGACAAAACGATTGGTAGACCAAATGACTGATAGAAGAAGCGATCGGTAGAAAAAGCGACCGGTAGACCAGACGGCTTGTAGACAAAACAATTGGTAGACCAAACAACCGGTACACCAAACGACTGGTAGACCAAACGACTGGTTGATCAAACGGCTGGTAGACCAAACGATTGGTTAACAAAACAATTGTTAGACCAAACAACTGGTAGACCACATGACTGGCAGAAGAAGCTACCGGTAGAGGAAGCAACCGGAAGACCAAACGACTGGTAGACAAAACGATTGGTAGACCAAACACCTGGTACACCAAACGACTGGTAGGCCAAACGACTGGTAGATCAAACGGCTGGTAGACCAAACGATTGGTAGACAAAATGATTGTTAGACCAAACAACTGGTAGACCACGTACCTGGCAGAAGAAGCGACCGGTAGGGGCAGCAACCGGTAGACCAAACGACTGGTTGGGAAAAGTATCGGTAGACCAAACGACTGGTAGACGTAACGACTGGTATACCAATCAACCAGTACACAAAACGACTGGTAGACCAAACAACGGGTAGACCATACGACTGGTAGACCAAAGGGCTGGTAGACCAAACGATTGGTAGACAAAATGGCTGGTAGACCAAACGGCTGGTAGACCGAAAGACTGGTAGACCAAACGACCGGTACACCAAACGACTGGGAGACCAAATGGCTGGCAGACGAAACGACTGGTAGACGAAAGGATTGGTAGACTTAACGAATGGAAGTTGAAAGGACTTGAAGACGAAATGACTAGTATACGAAACGACTGGTAGATGAAACGACCGAAAAACAAAACGACTGGTAGAGCAATCGGTAGAAGAAGCGACCGGTATATGTAATGACTGGCAGACGAAACGACTGGTAGACCATACGACTGGTAAACCAAACGACTGGTAGGCCAAATAGCTGGTATACCATACGACTGGTAGACGTAATGACTGGTAGACAAAAGGACTTGAAGACGAAAGGACGGGAAGACGAAACGACTAGTGTAAGAAACGGCTGGAAGACGAAACGACTGGAAGTCGAAACGACTGGAAGACGAAACGTATGGAAGACGAAACGACTGGAATACGAAACGAGTAGTGTACAAAACGACCGGTAGACGAAACGACTGGAAGACGAAACAACTGGAAGACCAAACGACTGATAGACCAAACGACTGGTAGTCCAAACGACTGATAGTCCAAACGACTGGTAGTCCAAACGACTGGTAGACCAAACGACTGGTAGTCCAAACGACTGGTAGACCAAACGACTGATAGTCCAAACGACTGATAGTCCAAACGACTGATAGTCCAAACGACTGGTAGTCCAAACGACTGGTAGTCCAAACGACTGGTAGTCCAAACGACTGATAGACCAAACGACTGGTAGTCCAAACGACTGGTAGTCCAAACGACTGGTAGTCCAAACGACTGGTAGTCCAAACGACTGATAGTCCAAACGACTGGTAGTCCAAACGACTGATAGTCCAAACGACTGGTAGACCAAACGACTGGTAGTCCAAACGACTGGTAGTCCAAACGACTGGTAGTCCAAACGACTGGTAGTCCAAACGACTGGTAGACCAAACGACTGATAGTCCAAACGACTGATAGTCCAAACGACTGATAGTCCAAACGACTGGTAGTCCAAACGACTGGTAGTCCAAACGACTGGTAGTCCAAACGACTGATAGACCAAACGACTGATAGTCCAAACGACTGGAAGACCAAACGACTGGTAGTCCAAACGACTGGTAGTCCAAACGACTGGAAGACCAAACGACTGATAGTCCAAACGACTGGTAGACCAAATGACTGGTAGTCCAAACGACTGGTAGACCAAACGACTGATAGTCCAAACGACTGATAGTCCAAACGACTGATAGACCAAACGACTGGTAGTCCAAACGACTGATAGTCCAAACGACTGATAGACCAAACGACTGGTAGTCCAAACGACTGGTAGTCCAAACAACTGGTAGTCCAAACGACTGATAGACCAAACGACTGGTAGTCCAAACGACTGGTAGACCAAACGACTGATAGACCAAACGACTGGTAGTCCAAACGACTGGTAGACCAAACGACTGGTAGTCCAAACGACTGGTAGACCAAACGACTGATAGACCAAACGACTGATAGACCAAACGACTGGTAGACCAAACGACTGGTAGACCAAACGACTGGTAGACCAAACGACTGGTAGACCAAACGACTGGTAGACCAAACGACTGGTAGTCCAAACGACTGGTAGTCCAAACGACTGATAGACCAAACGACTGGTAGACCAAACGACTGATAGACCAAACGACTGATAGTCCAAACGACTGGTAGTCCAAACGACTGGTAGTCCAAACGACTGGTAGACCAAACGACTGGTAGACCAAACGACTGGTAGACCAAACGACTGGTAGACCAAACGACTGGTAGTCCAAACGACTGATAGACCAAACGACTGATAGACCAAACGACTGATAGACCAAACGACTGGTAGTCCAAACGACTGGTAGACCAAACGACTGATAGTCCAAACGACTGGTAGTCCAAACGACTGGTAGTCCAAACGACTGGTAGTCCAAACGACTGGTAGTCCAAACGACTGGTAGACCAAACGACTGGTAGTCCAAACGACTGGTAGACCAAACGACTGGTAGTGGTAGACCAAACGACTGATAGTCCAAACGACTGATAGTCCAAACGACTGGTAGTCCAAACGACTGGTCCAAACGACTGGTAGACTCCAAACGACTGATAGTCCAAACGACTGGAAGTGACTGGTAGTCCAAACGACTGATAGTACGACTCCAAACGACTGGTAGTGACCAGAACGACTGGACTAGTCCAAACGACTGGAAGACCAAACGACTGGTAGTCCAAACGACTGGTAGTCCAAACGACTGGTAGACCAAACGACTGATAGTCCAAACGACTGGTAGTCCAAACGACAGGTAGTCCAAACGACTGGTAGTCCAAACGACTGGAAGACCAAACGACTGGTAGTCCAAACGACTGGTAGTCCAAACGACAGGTAGTCCAAACGACTGGTAGTCCAAACGACTGGTAGTCCAAACGACTGGTAGTCCAAACGACTGGTAGACCAAACGACTGGTAGACCAAACGACTGGTAGTCCAAACGACTGGTAGACCAAACGACTGGTAGACCAAACGACTGGTAGACCAAACGACTGATAGTCCAAACGACTGGAAGTCCAAACGACTGGTAGTCCAAACGACTGATAGTCCAAACGACTGGTAGTCCAAACGACTGGTAGACGAATGACTGTCAGACGAAACGACAGGTAGTCCAAACGACTGGTAGTCCAAACGACTGGAAGACCAAACGACTGGTAGTCCAAACGACTGGTAGACCAAACGACTGGTAGACCAAACGACTGATTGACCAAACGACTGATAGACCAAACGACTGGTAGACGAAACGACAGGTAGACGAAACGACAGGTAGACGAATGACTGTCAGACGAAACGACAGGTAGTCCAAACGACTGGTAGTCCAAACGACTGGAAGACCAAACGACTGGTAGTCCAAACGACTGATAGTCCAAACGACTGATAGACCAAACGACTGGTAGTCCAAACGACTGATAGTCCAAACGACTGATAGTCCAAACGACTGGTAGTCCAAACGACTGGTAGTCCAAACGACTGGTAGTCCAAACGACTGATAGACCAAACGACTGGTAGTCCAAACGACTGATAGACCAAACGACTGGTAGTCCAAACGACTGGCAGTCCAAACGACTGGTAGTCCAAACGACTGATAGTCCAAACGACTGGTAGTCCAAACGACTGGTAGTCCAAACGACTGGTAGTCCAAACGACTGGTAGTCCAAACGACTGGTAGTCCAAACGACTGGTAGACCAAACGACTGGTAGTCCAAACGACTGATAGTCCAAACGACTGGTAGTCCAAACGACTAGTAGTCCAAACGACTGGTAGTCCAAACGACTGGTAGTCCAAACGACTGATAGTCCAAACGACTGATAGTCCAAACGACTGGTAGTCCAAACGACTGGTAGTCCAAACGACTGGTAGTCCAAACGACTGATAGACCAAACGACTGGTAGACCAAACGACTGATAGACCAAACGACTGGTAGTCCAAACGACTGGTAGTCCAAACGACTGGTAGTCCAAACGACTGATAGTCCAAACGACTGGTAGTCCAAACGACTGGTAGTCCAAACGACTGGTAGTCCAAACGACTGATAGTCCAAACGACTGATAGTCCAAACGACTGGTAGTCCAAACGACTGGTAGTCCAAACGACTGATAGTCCAAACGACTGATAGTCCAAACGACTGATAGTCCAAACGACTGATAGTCCAAACGACTGATAGTCCAAACGACTGATAGACCAAACGACTGATAGACCAAACGACTGATAGACCAAACGACTGATAGACCAAACGACTGAAAGTCCAAACGACTGATAGTCCAAACGACTGGTAGTCCAAACGACTGATAGACCAAACGACTGATAGACCAAACGACTGATAGACCAAACGACTGAAAGACCAAACGACTGAAAGTCCAAACGACTGATAGACCAAACGACTGGTAGTCCAAACGACTGGTAGACCAAACGACTGGTAGACCAAACGACTGGTAGACCAAACGACTGGTAGACCAAACGACTGATAGACCAAACGACTGGTAGACCAAACGACTGGTAGTCCAAACGACTGATAGTCCAAACGACTGGTAGTCCAAACGACTGGTAGTCCAAACGACTGGTAGTCTAAACGACTGGTAGTCCAAACGACTGGTAGTCCAAACGACTGATAGTCCAAACGACTGATAGTCCAAACGACTGATAGACCAAACGACTGATAGACCAAACGACTGGTAGTCCAAACGACTGATAGTCCAAACGACTGATAGACCAAACGACTGGTAGTCCAAACGACTGGTAGTCCAAACGACTGGTAGTCCAAACGACTGGTAGTCCAAACGACTGTTAGTCCAAACGACTGGTAGACCAAACGACTGGTAGACCAAACGACTGGTAGTCCAAACGACTGATAGTCCAAACGACTGGTAGTCCAAACGACTGGTAGTCCAAACGACTGGTAGTCCAAACGACTGGTAGTCCAAACGACTGGTAGTCCAAACGACTGGTAGTCCAAACGACTGGTAGTCCAAACGACTGGTAGTCCAAACGACTGATAGTCCAAACGACTGATAGTCCAAACGACTGGTAGTCCAAACGACTGATAGACCAAACGACTGGTAGACCAAACGACTGGTAGTCCAAACGACTGGTAGTCCAAACGACTGGTAGTCCAAACGACTGATAGTCCAAACGACTGATAGACCAAACGACTGGTAGTCCAAACGACTGATAGACCAAACGACTGGAAGACCAAACGACTGATAGTCCAAACGACTGGTAGTCCAAACGACTGGTAGTCCAAACGACTGATAGACCAAACGACTGGTAGTCCAAACGACTGGTAGACCAAACGACTGGTAGACCAAACGACTGATAGTCCAAACGACTGGTAGTCCAAACGACTGATAGTCCAAACGACTGATAGTCCAAACGACTGGTAGTAAACGACTGGTAGTCCAAACGACTGGTAGTCCAAACGACTGGTAGTCCAAACGACTGGTAGTCAAAACGACTGATAGTCCAAACGACTGATAGTCCAAACGACTGGTAGTCCAAACGACTGATAGTCCAAACGACTGATAGTCCAAACGACTGGTAGTCCAAACGACTGATAGTCCAAACGACTGATAGTCCAAACGACTGGTAGTCCAAACGACTGGTAGACCAAACGACTGGTAGACCAAACGACTGGTAGTCCAAACGACTGGTAGTCCAAACGACTGATAGACCAAACGACTGGTAGTCCAAACGACTGATAGTCCAAACGACTGGTAGACCAAACGACTGGTAGTCCAAACGACTGATAGTCCAAACGACTGATAGTCCAAACGACTGGTAGTCCAAACGACTGATAGTCCAAACGACTGGTAGTCCAAACGACTGGTAGTCCAAACGACTGATATTCCAAACGACTGATAGTCCAAACGACTGGTAGTCCAAACGACTGATAGACCAAACGACTGATAGTCCAAACGACTGGTAGTCCAAACGACTGGTAGACCAAACGACTGATAGACCAAACGACTGATAGTCCAAACGACTGATAGTCCAAACGACTGGAAGACCAAACGACTGGTAGTCCAAACGCCTGATAGTCCAAACGACTGGTAGTCCAAACGACTGGTAGACGAATGACTGTCAGACGAAACGACAGGTAGACGGAATGACACAACGACTGGTAGACGAATGACTGTCAGACGAAACGACTGGTAGTCCAAACGACTGGTAGTCCAAACGACTGATAGACCAAACGACTGATAGTCCAAACGACTGGTAGTCCAAACGACTGATAGTCCAAACGACTGGTAGACCAAACGACTGGTAGACCAAACGACTGATAGTCCAAACGACTGGTAGACCAAACGACTGGTAGTCCAAACGACTGGTAGTCCAAACGACTGGTAGTCCAAACGACTGGTAGACCAAACGACTGATAGACCAAACGACTGATAGTCCAAACAACTGATAGTCCAAACGACTGGTAGTCCAAACGACTGGTAGTCCAAACGACTGGTAGACCAAACGACTGGTAGTCCAAACGACTGATAGTCCAAACGACTGATAGACCAAACGACTGGTAGACCAAACGACTGATAGTCCAAACGACTGATAGACCAAACGACTGGTAGTCCAAACGACTGATAGACCAAACGACTGGTAGTCCAAACGACTGGTAGACCAAACGACTGATAGTCCAAACGACTGGTAGACCAAACGACTGGTAGTCCAAACGACTGGTAGTCCAAACGACTGGTAGTCCAAACGACTGGTAGACCAAACGACTGGAAGACCAAACGACTGGTAGTCCAAACGACTGATAGTCCAAACGACTGGTAGTCCAAACGACTGATAGTCCAAACGACTGATAGTCCAAACGACTGGTAGTCCAAACGACTGGTAGTCCAAACGACTGGTAGTCCAAACGACTGATAGTCCAAACGACTGATAGACCAAACGACTGATAGACCAAACGACTGATAGACCAAACGACTGATAGACCAAACGACTGATAGTCCAAACGACTGGTAGTCCAAACGACTGATAGTCCAAACGACTGGTAGTCCAAACGACTGGTAGTCCAAACGACTGGTAGTCCAAACGACTGGTAGTCCAAACGACTGATAGTCCAAACGACTGATAGACCAAACGACTGATAGACCAAACGACTCCAAACGACTGATAGTCCAAACGACTGATAGACCAAACGACTGGTAGTCCAAACGACTGATAGACCAAACGACTGATAGACCAAACGACTGGTAGTCCAAACGACTGATAGACCAAACGACTGATAGACCAAACGACTGGTAGACCAAACGACTGGTAGACCAAACGACTGGTAGTCCAAACGACTGGTAGTCCAAACGACTGGTAGTCCAAACGACTGGTAGTCCAAACGACTGATAGTCCAAACGACTGATAGTCCAAACGACTGATAGACCAAACGACGGGTAGTCCAAACGACTGATAGACCAAACGACTGATAGACCAAACGACTGGTAGTCCAAACGACTGATAGACCAAACGACTGGTAGTCCAAACGACTGGTAGTCCAAACGACTGATAGTCCAAACGACTGGTAGTCCAAACGACTGATAGACCAAACGACTGATAGACCAAACGACTGGTAGTCCAAACGACTGATAGACCAAACGACTGGTAGACCAAACGACTGATAGACCAAACGACTGCAAGACTGATAGACCAAACGACTGGTAGACCAAACGACTGGTAGACCAAACGACTGGTAGACCAAACGACCGGTAGACCAAACGACTGGTAGTCCAAACGACTGATAGACCAAACGACTGGTAGACCAAACGACTGGTAGACCAAACGACTGGTAGACCAAACGACTGGTAGACCAAACGACTGGTAGACCAAACGACTGGTGAAGACCAACCAAACGACTGGTAGACCAAACGACTGGTAGTCCAAACGACTGATAGACCAAACGACTGATAGTCCAAACGACTGGTAGACCAAACGACTGGTAGTCCAAACGACTGATAGACCAAACGACTGATAGACCAAACGACTGATAGTCCAAACGACTGATAGTCCAAACGACTGATAGACCAAACGACTGGTAGTCCAAACGACTGATAGACCAAACGACTGATAGACCAAACGACTGGTAGTCCAAACGACTGATAGACCAAACGACTGGTAGTCCAAACGACTGATAGACCAAACGACTGGTAGACCAAACGACTGGTAGTCCAAACGACTGATAGACCAAACGACTGGTAGTCCAAACGACTGATAGACCAAACGACTGATAGACCAAACGACTGATAGTCCAAACGACTGATAGTCCAAACGACTGATGGACCAAACGACTGATAGACCAAACGACTGATAGTCAAAACGACTGGTAGTCCAAACGACTGGTAGTCCAAACGACTGGTAGTCCAAACGACTGATAGTCCAAACGACTGATAGACCAAACGACTGGTAGACCAAACGACTGGTAGTCCAAACGACTGATAGACCAAACGACTGATAGTCCAAACGACTGGTAGTCCAAACGACTGGTAGTCCAAACGACTGGTAGTCCAAACGACTGATAGTCCAAACGACTGATAGACCAAACGACTGATAGTCCAAACGACTGATAGTCCAAACGACTGATAGTCCAAACGACTGATAGACCAAACGACTGATAGACCAAACGACTGATAGACCAAACGACTGGTAGTCCAAACGACTGGTAGACCAAACGACTGATAGTCCAAACGACTGGTAGACCAAACGACTGGTAGACCAAACGACTGGTAGACCAAACGACTGATAGTCCAAACGACTGATAGTCCAAACGACTGGTAGACCAAACGACTGATAGACCAAACGACTGGTAGTCCAAACGACTGATAGACCAAACGACTGGTAGTCCAAACGACTGGTAGTCCAAACGACTGGTAGTCCAAACGACTGGTAGTCCAAACGACTGATAGTCCAAACGACTGGTAGTCCAAACGACTGATAGTCCAAACGACTGGTAGACCAAACGACTGGTAGTCCAAACGACTGGTAGTCCAAACGACTGATAGTCCAAACGACTGGTAGTCCAAACGACTGGTAGTCCAAACGACTGGTAGTCCAAACGACTGGTAGTCCAAACGACTGATAGTCCAAACGACTGGTAGTCCAAACGACTGATAGTCCAAACGACTGGTAGACCAAACGACTGGTAGTCCAAACGACTGGTAGTCCAAACGACTGGTAGACCAAACGACTGGTAGTCCAAACGACTGATAGTCCAAACGACTGATAGACCAAACGACTGATAGTCCAAACGACTGATAGACCAAACGACTGGTAGTCCAAACGACTGGTAGTCCAAACGACTGGTAGTCCAAACGACTGATAGTCCAAACGACTGGTAGTCCAAACGACTGATAGTCCAAACGACTGGTAGTCCAAACGACTGGTAGACCAAACGACTGATAGACCAAACGACTGATAGTCCAAACGACTGATAGTCCAAACGACTGGAAGACCAAACGACTGATAGTCCAAACGACTGATAGTCCAAACGACTGGTAGTCCAAACGACTGATAGTCCAAACGACTGGTAGTCCAAACGACTGATAGACCAAACGACTGGTAGTCCAAACGACTGATAGTCCAAACGACTGATAGTCCAAACGACTGGTAGACCAAACGACTGATAGTCCAAACGACTGGAAGTCCAAACGACTGATAGTCCAAACGACTGGTAGTCCAAACGACTGGTAGTCCAAACGACTGGTAGTCCAAACGACTGGTAGTCCAAACGACTGGTAGTCCAAACGACTGGTAGTCCAAACGACTGGTAGTCCAAACGACTGATAGACCAAACGACTGATAGTCCAAACGACTGGTAGTCCAACCGACTGGTAGTCCAAACGACTGATAGTCCAAACGACTGGTAGACCAAACGACTGGTAGTCCAAACGACTGATAGTCCAAACGACTGGTAGTCCAAACGACTGATAGTCCAAACGACTGGTAGTCCAAACGACTGGTAGTCCAAACGACTGGTAGTCCAAACGACTGGTAGTCCAAACGACTGATAGACCAAACGACTGATAGTCCAAACGACTGATAGTCCAAACGACTGGAAGTCCAAACGACTGGTAGACCAAACGACTGGTAGTCCAAACGACTGGTAGACCAAACGACTGGTAGACCAAACGACTGGTAGACCAAACGATCGGTAGACCAAACGACTGCAGACCAAAACGACTGGTAGTCCTAAAACGACTGGTAGTCCAAACGACTGATAGTCCAAACGACTGGTATCCAAACGACTGATAGTCCAAACGACTGGTAGTCCAAACGACTGGTAGTCCAAACGACTGGTAGTCCAAACGACTGGTAGTCCAAACGACTGGTAGTCCAAACGACTGGTAGTCCAAACGACTGGTAGACCAAACGACTGGTAGTCCAAACGACTGGTAGTCCAAACGACTGGTAGTCCAAACGACTGGTAGTCCAAACGACTGGTAGTCCAAACGACTGGTAGTCCAAACGACTGGTAGTCCAAACGACTGGTAGACCAAACGACTGGTAGACCAAACGACTGGTAGACCAAACGACTGGTAGTCCAAACGACTGATAGACCAAACGACTGGTAGTCCAAACGACTGGAAGTCCAAACGACTGGTAGACCAAACGACTGGTAGACCAAACGACTGGTAGACCAAACGACTGGTAGTCCAAACGACTGATAGTCCAAACGACTGATAGTCCAAACGACTGGTAGTCCAAACGACTGGTAGACCAAACGACTGGTAGACCAAACGACTGATAGTCCAAACGACTGATAGTCCAAACGACTGATAGTCCAAACGACTGATAGACCAAACGACTGATAGTCCAAACGACTGGTAGACCAAACGACTGGTAGACCAAACGACTGATAGACCAAACGACTGGTAGTCCAAACGACTGATAGACCAAACGACTGGTAGTCCAAACGACTGATAGTCCAAACGACTGGTAGTCCAAACGACTGGTAGTCCAAACGACTGATAGTCCAAACGACTGGTAGTCCAAACGACTGATAGACCAAACGACTGGTAGTCCAAACGACTGGTAGTCCAAACGACTGATAGTCCAAACGACTGATAGTCCAAACGACTGATAGTCCAAACGACTGATAATCCAAACGACTGGTAGTCCAAACGACTGGTAGTCCAAACGACTGATAGTCCAAACGACTGATAGTCCAAACGACTGATAGTCCAAACGACTGATAGTCCAAACGACTGATAGTCCAAACGACTGGTAGTCCAAACGACTGGTAGTCCAAACGACTGGTAGTCCAAACGACTGGTAGTCCAAACGACTGGTAGTCCAAACGACTGGTAGTCCAAACGACTGATAGTCCAAACGACTGATAGTCCAAACGACTGATAGTCCAAACGACTGATAGTCCAAACGACTGATAGTCCAAACGACTGGTAGTCCAAACGACTGGTAGTCCAAACGACTGGTAGTCCAAACGACTGGTAGTCCAAACGACTGATAGACCAAACGACTGGTAGACCAAACGACTGATAGACCAAACGACTGGTAGTCCAAACGACTGGTAGTCCAAACGACTGATAGTCCAAACGACTGATAGTCCAAACGACTGATAGTCCAAACGACTGATAGTCTAAACGACTGATAGTCCAAACGACTGATAGTCCAAACGACTGATAGACCAAACGACTGATAGACCAAACGACTGGAAGACCAAACGACTGGTAGACCAAACGACTGATAGTCCAAACGACTGATAGTCCAAACGACTGATAGACCAAACGACTGATAGACCAAACGACTGGAAGACCAAACGACTGGTAGACCAAACGACTGATAGTCCAAACGACTGGTAGACCAAACGACTGATAGTCCAAACGACTGGTAGACCAAACGACTGGTAGTCCAAACGACTGATAGTCCAAACGACTTGAAGACCAAACGACTGGAAGTCCAAACGACTGGTAGACCAAACGACTGGTAGACCAAACGACTGATAGTCCAAACGACTGATAGTCCAAACGACTGATAGTCCAAACGACTGGTAGTCTAAACGACTGGTAGTCCAAACGACTGATAGACCAAACGACTGGTAGTCCAAACGACTGGTAGTCCAAACGACTGATAGACCAAACGACTGGTAGTCCAAACGACTGGTAGTCCAAACGACAGGTAGACCAAACGACTGGTAGACCAAACGACTGGTAGTCCAAACGACTGGTAGTCCAAACGACTGATAGTCCAAACGACTGATAGTCCAAACGACTGATAGACCAAACGACTGGTAGACCAAACGACTGGTAGACCAAACGACTGGTAGACCAAACGACTGGTAGACCAAACGACTGGTAGTCCAAACGACTGATAGACCAAACGACTGATAGTCCAAACGACTGATAGACCAAACGACTGGTAGTCCAAACGACTGATAGTCCAAACGACTGGTAGTCCAAACGACTGGTAGTCCAAATGACTGGTAGACCAAACGACTGGTAGACCAAACGACTGGTAGACCAAACGACTGGTAGACCAAACGACTGGTAGTCCAAACGACTGATAGACCAAACGACTGATAGTCCAAACGACTGGTAGACCAAACGACGTGAGGCCAGCGACTGGTAGACCAAACGCTGGTAGTCCAAACGACTGATAGACCAAGCGACTGATAGTCAAACGACTGATAGTCCAAGCGACTGTTAGTCCAAACGACTGGTAGACAAACGACTGGTAGACCAAGCGACTGGTAGACCAAACGACTGGTAGTAGTCCAAACGACTGATAGACCAAACGACTGATAGTCCAAGCTGACTGGTAGACCAAACTGGTAGTCCAAACGACTGATAGACCAAACGACTGATAGTCCAACGGCTGGTCAAACGACTGATAGGCAAACGACGAAGTAGTCCAAACGACTGATAGTCCAAACGACTGATAGTCCAAACGACTGATAGACAAGCGACTGATAGTCCAAACGTGATAGTCAAGCGACTGATAGTCAAACGACTGATAGACCAAACATTTGATGAACCAAACGACTGATAGTCCAAACGACTGGTAGACCAAACGACTGGTAGTCCAAACGACTGGTAGTCCAAACGACTGGTAAACCAAACGACTGATAGACCAAACGACTGGTAGTCCAAACGACTGATAGACCAAACGACAGGTAGACCAAACGACTGATAGTCCAAACGACTGATAGTCCAAACGACTGATAGACCAAACGACTGGTAGTCCAAACGACTGGTAGTCCAAACGACTGGTAGTCCAAACGACTGATAGACCAAACGACTGATAGACCAAACGACTGATAGACCAAACGACTGATAGACCAAACGACTGGTAGTCCAAACGACTGGTAGTCCAAACGACTGATAGTCCAAACGACTGATAGACCAAACGACTGGTAGTCCAAACGACTGATAGACCAAACGACTGGAAGACCAAACGACTGATAGTCCAAACGACTGGTAGTCCAAACGACTGGTAGTCCAAACGACTGATAGACCAAACGACTGGTAGACCAAACGACTGATAGACCAAACGACTGGTAGTCCAAACGACTGATAGTCCAAACGACTGGTAGTCCAAACGACTGATAGACCAAACGACTGGTAGACCAAACGACTGATAGACCAAACGACTGGTAGTCCAAACGACTGGTAGTCCAAACGACTGATAGTCCAAACGACTGATAGTCCAAACGACTGATAGTCCAAACGACTGATAGTCTAAACGACTGATAGTCCAAACGACTGATAGTCCAAACGACTGATAGACCAAACGACTGATAGACCAAACGACTGGAAGACCAAACGACTGGTAGACCAAACGACTGATAGTCCAAACGACTGATAGTCCAAACGACTGATAGACCAAACGACTGATGGGCAAACGACTGGTAGTCCAAACGACTGATAGTCCAAACGACTGATAGTCCAAACGACTGATAGACCAAACGACTGGTAGACCAAACGACTGGTAGACCAAACGACTGGTAGTCCAAACGACTGGTAGTCCAAACGACTGATAGACCAAACGACTGATAGTCCAAACGACTGGTAGTCCCAAACGACTGGTAGACCAAACGACTGATAGTCCAAACGACTGATAGTCCAAACGACTGATAGTCCAAACGACTGGTAGTCTAAACGACTGGTAGTCCAAACGACTGATAGACCAAACGACTGGTAGTCCAAACGACTGGTAGTCCAAACGACTGATAGACCAAACGACTGGTAGTCCAAACGACTGGTAGTCCAAACGACAGGTAGACCAAACGACTGGTAGACCAAACGACTGGTAGTCCAAACGACTGGTAGTCCAAACGACTGATAGTCCAAACGACTGATAGTCCAAACGACTGATAGACCAAACGACTGGTAGACCAAACGACTGGTAGACCAAACGACTGGTAGTCCAAACGACTGGTAGTCCAAACGACTGATAGACCAAACGACTGATAGTCCAAACGACTGATAGACCAAACGACTGGTAGTCCAAACGACTGATAGTCCAAACGACTGGTAGTCCAAACGACTGGCAGTCCAACTAACTGGTAGACCAAACGACTGGTAGACCAAACGACTGGTAGACCAAACGACTCGTAGACCAAACGACTGGTAGTCCAAACGACTGATAGACCAAACGACTGATAGTCCAAACGACTGATAGTCCAAACGACTGATAGACCAAACGACTGGTAGACCAAACGACTGGTAGTCCAAACGACTGATAGACCAAACGACTGATAGTCCAAACGACTGATAGTCCAAACGACTGGTAGTCCAAACGACTGGTAGACCAAACGACTGGTAGACCAAACGACTGGTAGACCAAACGACTGGTAGTCCAAACGACTGATAGACCAAACGACTGATAGTCCAAACGACTGATAGACCAAACGACTGGTAGTCCAAACGACTGATAGACCAAACGACTGATAGTCCAAACGACTGGTAGTCCAAACGACTGATAGACCAAACGACTGATAGTCCAAACGACTGATAGTCCAAACGACTGATAGTCCAAACGACTGATAGACCAAACGACTGATAGACCAAACGACTGATAGTCCAAACGACTGGTAGACCAAACGACTGGTAGTCCAAACGACTGGTAGTCCAAACGACTGGTAGTCCAAACGACTGATAGACCAAACGACTGGTAGTCCAAACGACTGATAGACCAAACGACTGGTAGACCAAACGACTGGTAGTCCAAACGACTGATAGACCAAACGACTGATAGACCAAACGACTGATAGACCAAACGACTGATAGACCAAACGACTGGTAGTCCAAACGACTGGTAGTCCAAACGACTGGTAGTCCAAACGACTGGTAGACCAAACGACTAGTCCAAACGACTGGTAGTCCAAACGACTGGTAGTCCAAACGACTGGTAGTCCAAACGACTGATAGACCAAACGACTGGTAGTCCAAACGACTGGTAGTCCAAACGACTGGTAGTCCAAACGACTGATAGACCAAACGACTGGTAGTCCAAACGACTGATAGACCAAACGACTGGTAGTCCAAACGACTGGTAGTCCAAACGACTGGCAGACCAAACGACCGGTAGATGAAACGATTGCTACTCGAAACGACTGGTAGATGAAACGACTTGTAGACGTAACGACCGATAAAGAAAACGAATGGAAGGCGAAACGACCGATAGACAAAACGACTGGTAGGAAAACGCCTGGCATACGAAACGCCTGGCATACGAAACGCCTGGCATACGTAACGAATGGTAGACTAAACGACAGCTGGACAAAACGACTGGTATACGGAACGACTGGAAAACCAAACGACTGGTCGACGTAATGACTAATAGACAAAACGACAGGTAAATATAATAAAAAATGACTGATAGACAAAACGACTCGAAGACGAAACGACTGATAAACGAAACTACTGATAAACGAAACGGCTGGCAAACGAAACGACTGGTAGCTAAAACGACCGGATTCACGAAACGACTTTGTACACAAAACGACTGGTAGGGTTGACAAAACGATTAGTAGAGGAAACCAACAGTACACAATATGACTGGTAGACGAAATGGAAGTTACACGACTGGTAGACGAAGCAACTGGTATACCAAACGACTTGTAGACGAATTTATTAGTAGATGAAATGACTTGTAGACGAAACAATCGGTTGACGAAACGACTCTAGTATCATTCAAAAACAGTCATGGAGAACCAGTGCCATTCAGGAAAAGCCGATTCGGAATCGATAGCAATTAATCCGTTAACATATGGCTACAGACCACGGTAGCTTACCACTGTTTCACTGATAATGACTTCCTCATGATCTGGCTTGGAACAAACGGTTTTATCAGTCTTAAATATCATGTTATACACCCTGACGCCATTTTACCCATGTTTTCTCGTTTTCAAACAGACCATAACCACTATATGATCACAGAGAAAACCATCGTTTCAGATCAGCCTTTGTCGAAAGGTAAGTAGATGTTAAAGGTGGTACTTTTCAGCTTAAGAAATCACGGGTCTCTATCTCTCAGAAAATTAAGTAAGAATTCTTTATAAAACCGTCCATGCCTGACAGAACAACAACCATAGAAAAGGGGGAGAGCGGTTTATTTTTATTCGCTCCGATACGTCGTGAGTCCACTGAACAGTAGCTACTCCATGTGGCCCACACATGACACATCAATCTGGAGCGGTATTTTTCTGATGTAAACACTGTCGATTAAGATAAGATTTGTGTCCATTTCTTGGTCGATGATAAGTGTACGACAATGAGGCCAAGAAGAGGGCTGTCAGAAAGCAAATCTGAACCATCAAATAACAAGTATGTGCTAAGAAAAGTCGTTAAAATCGAGATATATGGGACAGCGTTTTTCGAGAGCCAAACATCTTTCATGACGGGTTGGTCACATTGTAATGAAATGTCTAAAATCGCACTATGGAATATTTTCCCGCTATCATGTATACTAAATTGTGTTCAATTTTGATAATAAAGTTTACTCATGACATACAGAGTTGAAAAAAAGAACTAGCATGATTTAATAATTTGGCGCGGTTATGATACATATTGATAGAGCGTTGAATTATTGCATTTTCTGATTTTTATAGATAAATAGAAAACTTTTACTTAGTAACGTAAACTTTACAAAGTTTTTCCACACAAGACACAATACACATAATTACATCAGACAAACATTGATCGTTTACTCATTAGTGAAACCTATCCTGAGCAAAAAGATATTGCGTAGAAATATCGCTGAATTCTATAATAATGTCCTATTGTTCCTTTTTATGAGTTTTACAAATTTGTAAACACTAAGTCAATCTCGATAATATGTTTTATTACATTTAGTTCGAATATCAGCATAACTAGGACAGACTAAAGGTAATATCTTAAGCTATGAGACGCTATGGTCATTGACATCGAAAGAGATAGTCGACTGAGAAGGAGAGGAACTCTTAAGTGTCCAACCATTAAAGCGAAATTCTCAAATAATAAAGATAGACAAACGGTTTTATCTGCTGCAAAAGGTAATCTTTCACGCGAGTCTTATATTTCCATTTAGGAGAATTTTTCACAAAGTGTAAGAAAACATCGTTATGAATTAGGTAAGATCATGGTTGAGGCCAGGAAGTATGACCAGTACCCAGCGCTTTCCTGTGACAAGCTTTTCATCGGTGGTAATGTTTATAGGTATGATGATAAAACTGGAAAATTAGTGTAAGTGTATGAAAAGGGTAATGGAAAGGGTCGACACTATAGTACACCTGCTTCATATTGTGCACAGGTAAACTAACAAGAATCGACAAATCAGCTTACTTTGCCAATATATAATTTAAATATCACAGGTGAACCCGTGTTTTCGCGGTTCAATAAAAAACTCCGGAAGGTTGTTTGGTAGACGAAATTGAGGATTCGAACGACATGGACTTAGATGAAGGTCAACGCCCATACCAAACCTCAAACAATGTATCTTGTCTACGTTTTTTATATCGGAACATTGCTGGTTTAAAAACATTAAAGTTTTGATAATGAGTTTAAAAGTTTTTGTTAAAATTCGACATCGTTCAGCTTTTCGAAACTTGGAGTGACAAGAAATCCGAATTTGACAATTTTTTATACAGAACAGAACACTTTATTTTAACTGAAGCATATACAGCTCATGGTTGGTAAAGAATATAACAATAAATTCATCTTCGCATACAATTAAAGGTAAACATACATACGCCCCCACACACATTTATATGATTTTAAGCATTTCGATATTTTAAGGATTAAGAATGTAAGTGCATTCCGTAATAGCGGTGGTACATGTATATCAGTATTTGTAAAAAGAGACATTTTAAGTTTTTCAGTTACATAAGTCTCTAATTGCATTGCGTTTCTCTCAAGATGCATTTCCATTATAAGAGGTGATTGCGGTTCTTAAGTTATACTTATTCTAGTTTATGTCTCTGAAAATATATCGTAATTAATAGTTTGGTGACGCACCAAAGCGTTTGACAGGCAAGAATTGTCATGTCTCGATTTGTTCATGCCTTAAACGATCGATATCTCATTAAAAAGACCATTCAAGTAAACGTGTATAGACAATTATACAGACGAAATACTTGAGTTTAGATTGCCACGCATTCTGCAATTTAGATAACGTTAAAAACTGTTATTGGCTATTGAGGAGCTGTCGGACTTTCGAATACAGTAAAATGTGTATACAATGATAACCTTGTGACCAAACTGCTTTAAATCCACTTGTCTTACGTCTGTAATATACCATACCCCATTTACTGCAAAGTCGATTAAAAGAAAGGGTTATTAGTGACCTTTTTCAAATACGTGGTAGATAGGTTCAGTGTGCATGTACACTCATGTACACCGAAGGCTGTGACATATTGGCCTACTTAACATGGGACTTTTAGGAAGACGCTCGAATTAAGTTAAATTTAGTACTTCCACGAAACAGGCTATATATAGCATCGTCGTTTTTCGTAGAAAGCGCGTCACGAAAGAAAGGGTAGATCTTGAACCCAGCCGGCATTTATTTGTTGTTGGGTTTTATCGATACTTAAATGGTCGCGACACTTCATTTACTGAAACGTTGTGAGAAGTTATTGCAGTAATTCGCATGTTCATCGTATTAACCTTTTGATGGGAAAATCTTACTGAATATCCTTCGTACAAACCTCTTACCGAATATCGAAAAAATGACGTTTGATGCATTCCCTTGTTTATGAACTAATATAACCTTTTGGAATGCCCGACGCGATAGTCTCGTTAGTCCTTAACTTGTTTACTTTATTGTTAATATGTGACTCGTATTAAAACAAAAGCAATCTACATTGTGAAGAAATATCTGTTATCAACCCATCACAAGCTCTGCCTGAATAATATCTTACTTCTTAGTAGTATAACTCATTGTCCTAATGGTTCTAACCCAAATACCAATGAGGAAAGTGTGTGGACAGAATTATCGTTTGTTGGTGCTTTGAAATTGGACCATTTATCCTATGGTCAAAAGGCGTATTTTAAAATGAGTTGTAATCCCTTCATTATTAAATATACGAGATAATCATTTTTGGATAGAAGCTTGCTGGATTGGTTTGCAGGCTTGGACGCAAGATCTGCATCGATCAATTAAATTGAAATTACAATATAGACGGCTCACAATTCCTAAAAGTTAAAGATTGAATGTCCTATAAACTAATCTGATTAATTTAACATGTTTTTCTCAATATACAAATGGAAAAACACCTGCAGTATTTTAAATTATGCAATTTCTCGGTGACTGGGCCCGGTAACTTTAGTTCGTAAATCGATATAAACCCTTGCCCTGTGATAATATACTTTACCGCAAGTGGAAGTGTCTCGTACCAAATATCTCGAAGACAATGTTTGTTGTAGCCTTGCAATTTTGGTCGTCTACAGTTGGTTTCCATATGGTGGAGAGTTTTAAGGCATGCATCGTTCCACAGGACTTTGTTTCGATTATTGTAATATATCCACAGTCTATATCTCTCTTAATTCCATTAAATAGCGTGTTATAAAACAAGTCATCTCAAACAGGTATTCTTGATAATGCATACGTCTCCATATATTTATGAATGCTTTATATAATTAAACACCAAGAGTGAATGAGTGGGAGCTTTCGAGTTCTGATTTATCCTCTTGCATTTCCTCATGAATACTATATCTAAGTGGTAAAGGATCAGGGGACCTTAGCCAAAAAAGGTCAAACGTTGTATTTCAATACATGCACTAGACCATAGAAATAATTCTTTGGGGAGGGGAATATCGCTCTATAATTGACGCTTAACTCACGCTGCAAAGGTTTATGTGTTCTTAGTTACAAATGATGCCCAATTAATGACTGTGTTTACCCAGCAATTTCATTAGACAAACGTAAGGCATGCCATATTTCTACATAAGATAGGTGGAACCAATTATTCGACCAACTTTATTTGACCCAAGAGGAGGTAATCGAACGGTTTTATCCAGCTCGAGAAAAGGATTTACCGTCATAATCGTCGTCTATTGTACGACGCTCTTGTAGATGATTTGAAGGGCGACATTTCGTCTACATATATGCCTAATCTGAACTAGTTCTCAAACTGTTCGAAGTTTTACTTTAACGACCAAAATCAGATTTTACCAGTTTGTGCAACATGCAATTGCATAAAGCCATTAAAGTTAACTTGGAACTACAAACACTGACACGCCTTTAGTATTTTTGTGATCCACATTCGATCGATTGCAAAGAGTCTTTACGTTCGAAAAGTGTGGGGACAATTCAGTATCACGCGGCATGTCATACCTTTATAGAAGAGCAATAGAATGTAAAGAAAACTTCGTTGTGTGTTTGAATACGATCACTATCAGGTATGTCTTCCCCATAACGCTGAATATATTCATTAATTTGGTAAAGTGATTAAAAAACACCAATTGAAACATCTGTAATCATTCTGTTATAGTGTCCGATTTATAAACTTATGTTTCATGCAATTACATCAAAGAAACATGTTTACTTTCTATATTGAATGAATTTCATAGTAACAACGAATGAGAATAATTTTGTGGACCTTTTTAAAACAAGTAAAGAGTTGGAATAGTCGTCCAAATAACGGCGATATACAAGAGAATACACAGTGGGAATTTGCCCGTCAGGATCAACAAATCCTGTTCAATGACAGCTCAACCTATGTCCATCGTAAAACATAGAACTAATTTTTGTCTTAATCCACTTTAAGGATCATTGGCGAGAGAAAAGACAAGGTACACGACCTGGGTGCAAAATGAACTTAGGCAAATAAAAGGTTATTAAAGTAGTTGTAAAGGGTAAACCTTATACATGACACGGTACCGCATCCCTTACGAACTATGCACTGCGTTCAATAAAGCGAACTGTAAGCGATCGCCTTGAGCAGGTACCACGCTGAGCACTTTACTCTTTAGAGAGACAGTAAAACCAATACCGAGCACTAGCGAACGTTCGTTAAAGTCGACACACTGTATTTCAAAATAACGATAAACACGTGATCACAATGGTGACTTTTGATTGGCTACAAACAAACATGAGTCAAGGAGACAATCACGTGACATATCTGCTTTTAACGTAGTCGTTGCTATGCTCAAAACAGTTCCCTGTCCGAGCTTCGTCTGTTAGCAAGTCGAAAAATTTCAAGTTGTAAAATCCAGACAATTTCTGTTATTTTAGTGACGCATTTTATCACAAAGACTGTTGTTTAACCTGTACGGAAGGACTGGTGAATTCAACATTGTTTATTGTTATCTAAATCTGAAGGGAAGAGCAATACAACAAACAAGTCAACTACAACAAGTAAGTACATAATTATATTATACTCATCTTTTTATTTCATTCATACTGTTTGATCTGAACATTTAGCATGTGATTGAATACTTATTTTGGAGGACAATGATTTAGGGGAAGAGCGTCGGTTCTGGACACGAGGATCGTGGGTTCGCATCCCATGGATAGTGGGATCTGCCCTGGGACCTTTAATTAATCAATATTCGGCGCGATTACTGGTCATGTAACTAGGAAACAAAATCGAGAGTGATTAATCTAAGTTGTAAGAACTTGTTTTGCTATCGATGAAGAATAAGTTTAAACTAATTTTTATTGTGACAATGGAAAATTGCATAAACATGACGTATTTATGTTATATTTTGTCCTAAAGTAAGAGGGTTTTTAGTTCTGTCATAACATTCAAGTTGATTGGGGTTCTTTTTAGATTTTTTTTTCATTCATAATCTTTTTTGGATGTTTTGAATATCGCGTCAACAGTGTGTCAGTAATGTTATGGCAGATGAAATGTCGTACAGGGTTAGAAACTCATTATCTTGAGTCCAATAAGCATATTAAGCATTATCTATCTATATTCATTAATCAAAATGTTGACGGTCACTCCGAGATCTCTGACAGAAGGGTTTTGCGCTTCTCGGTTAAATTCAATATCCATATGCTTATCAACGAACTAATTGTGATGAATCATTGCGATATGTATATACACAGATGAATTTTTCCTCGATACTAATCAAAAGCTCGGGTTTCTTTTAGTCGTTCTCCTATTTATCCAAATTATGAACCCGGTACTTTTGTTTGTTTTTATCGTTGTGTTATCTGTGTTTCATTGAAGCTGCTAGTTCACAGATGGGGGGGGGGGATTTCGAAGCATGAAATCAAATTCCTTTCAATTGTACAACAGCTGTATTTTGTATGACATACATTGAAGCAATAGAGCTACTGAATAGTTGGCCGTTTCTTTGTTGTAAGAACTAGTGGGCAGACATTTCCGCTAAAGGTCATAAAATAAGTCTATACCATTATTGTGCGCCGTGTGTAATATGCTAATTTGGCAATACGATATGTTTTAAGTTCGTATCAAAGTTTCTAAATGGCTGTTTACAGTGAATAATTATGTACTTAGATCTAAAAGTGTTGCAGCTGTATTGTGATATACCGCATATAGACTGTACATACTTAGATATATCGACACTTCTTGAAATCATAGCTCTTTTATTCACTTTCAATTGTATATGATGCAACAATGCAAAACTCAATCAATCGATCAAGCCAGTAAGTAAGCAAGCAAACATGGCAATATGCAACCAGAAATTTAACAAAGCCAATTGTTTAAAACTTAACATAAAAATACCTCTATACTCGTTTCATAAGACATAGGTATTTTGGAAATGAAATACAGCCTGGACGAATATGAAAGTCATTGTGACCATACTGTCATCTAGAGGCGAAATGCTTTTTTTTTAATCTTACATTATTTCAAGCATTCTTTTCAACTAATCTAATGCTAACATTTAAGTTGAAAAAACTGACTTTTTCTTGGGAGCCGATTATATGTATGTGTGTTTGTGTGTGCATTGTATGGCTATTCTTGTAGATAGATTGACTTAATATCATTTATAACGTTTTCATATTCGAATGAATTCTATGGTCAGAAACGTGTTTGTGCTGATTTTGATCAATCAATATTTGATTTAAAATCGTAATTAGATGTGTTATAGAGCTTCGAACAGCCCCATATATGCTTCTGAAAAATACAAAGCGGAATTCCCTTGGAGAGATCTTTCACCGGGAAATATCAATCGAAGAAGTGTTTTATTCTGTTGGTAATTTTTAGCTTATACAAAAGCAAAGATCGTAAAGTCTTCTTCTACATCACTTATAATTCAAATGTGTATGGCATCTTTTTGTTGTGTCTGTTAACATTCTCTATGTACATGGTTTTTGTCGTAACTATGATGGGACATTGAAACAAATGTATATATCTTTTTCAAACTCTACTCGCTACAGCGATTGGAACACATCTATCTAGCTAGACAAATAAAGAGAGTCTCTACGACCAACTCTGGTCGGTACACACTTTCTACCCGAGTAGATCAGTGTCCTCTACTCTCCCACATTTTTCTCGGGTACAGGCTCAGAAAATGGTCCCACCTCTCCGGCATAGTCACGTGATAAAAAACATTGAAACTGGCGGAAATAACAGCTCAAATTAGTCTTAAAATTTGAAGAATGGTTCTCAAGTCGTATCGCAACTTTAATATAGATTAGAAAGGCTGATAAAAGACAAATATCTGCAACCGAGACGGCTAGCATATGGAGAGTAACAGCTGAATGTAGATAAGAACCTGGTGCAACGCTTCATATATCTCAAGACCAAGTGAATGACAGCTAGAAAATACTTTACAGGAGACAAACAATGTGTTTTAGTGTCTCAGGTATGAGACGAACGTTATGTACAGCATCTTATAAATCAGAAAAGTATGACGGCCTGTTCCTGAACGCTAAATAGCACCATACCTGTTGATTTTCTCCTGAAAGTAACCTTGACATACAGCCATAGTGATAAAAATGAGACTGTAAAGATTTTTATTTAAAACGTCTATCTCACAGTTTTTGATTTTGACTTTTTTATTATGAATTGTCGTCTTTCGATTTTAAAATGACCACATAGATTTGTAAAGAAGCGTAAGACTAGATTGTTTACAGGTTTCCAACACTGTTCATAATAGGAATTCTTGCTTCTCTTGATAAGCCTGATTTTCCAATGAATCGCTATCAGGCATGAATGCTCACTATACGGTATCTAAGAAATAAAGAAATTGATAAAGTATTATTTTCATTGACAGTGATTGTTAAAGGTACTGAATCAGAAATGTGTGCTCTGAAGGGAATAAACGTTGGAATTTTAATATTGACAAGCATTGACATTAAACCATGAGTAACTTTTTCAATTGCGTTACTTCTAAGATGCTAAAATCACATGATTTCGTTAAATAACTGAAACGAGCCTTCACGCATGTCAGCGCTTCTATGGGACAGCCTGTTCATGAATGGAGCTGGAGATCTTTCTCGCCCACGATGCAAGCATCACATAACAAGAGTATTACAACATTTGCGAAGACCAACCTTAAGATGGTATCTAAAAACACATCTTATTCTAAGTTTAGATTCTTGTTAAAGAAAAACCGTGTTTAATCGGGTTGTGATGTCTGCAATATAAACGGGGTTTAAAAGTTGTCAATATTCTACTTTTATATTAACTTGGCACTCTAAACTGATATTTCATCGGTAAAAAGACAACTTCTTCCATAAGGTTAAATTCTCAACTTGTGAAATAGTCTTTTAATATCAAATTTCTAAAATTATTGCACAAAAAGCACATCTCTTAAAGTTAGTAAGTAATTTTTAACTTCTGTTGTTGTTTTCAAATTGGACAAATCACACATTTTATCGGGAGAAAATAGTGAAGCAGATGTCCAGATTAAAAGGCGTATTCTGTCTTAATTTCTTTTTATCCTGTATTGCCTATATTTTGGTAAGCATTTGAAAAATTAGAACAAACAAACAATGTATAACAACCAGATTTAACTCATCGAATAGCCATATCAAACACAGCTTTTCATTACAACGGGTAACTTGTTAGACAGATCCTATTCAATTTATTTACCTGTCCTTTGTTTTCACGTACGTCATAATTATCCACCATTCATCACGCGAAATCCCTTAATCCGCCATTTTATTACCCTAGAAGACGACAAATGTAAATCATTCTTTTGATTGACAGCGTATTTTCTTCATTAAATATGTTTCATAAGAATATCCATTCGCGAAAAAAAGAATAGTGACTTAACGCCTGAATTTTGCAAGGATTTATCAATATGTTCATATGAAAGGATCGGCTTGAAATTGCGAATAATTTTTTCTTCTTAAAATAAACGATCCTTAAGTCATTCTTTTGATTGACAGTGCATTTTCTTTACTAAATATGTTTCATATTATAAGAATATCCATTTGCGGAAAAAATAGTGACTTAACCATTGGAAAAAATAACTATGTTGACTAAATGCATGAGTTTGCAAGGATTTGCCAATGTGTTCATGTGAAAGGATTGGCTTGAAATTAAGGCGATATTCGTGAAAATTTTTCGTCAATTTCCGTGTTTTATCATTAAGTTTTGAATTGAACAGTAAACTAGAGACATAGGTCTAAAGTTTAACAAAACGATCTGTCTTTGTGTTGGACCGTACATCGTAGACTATTTACTTTCACATTCACCCTGCATTGCTTTATCAATACATGAAATGAAACAGGAAAAGATCATAAATTGCGGAAACAAAAGCAAAAATGAACCCAACGTACTTGTGATACGAAGGTTATCCTTTAACTCACATTTTCACCACAAATCTAAATTAAAAAGTAGTGTTCCTCTTAGAGTATTATCAAAACTAAACACGGACAACTTCAAAAAGCCTTTGTTTAAACCAACCGGCAACTTTCCAGTAATCCCACCCCCATTTAGAGGCCTATGATTTCGAAATTGATTCCCATGTCGTCTTAATAGATGAACTGTCTTGAATCAAAAATTGTTCTTCATTTCACATTTGGATCTCTGTACCCAAAGGTATCCCAAACGCTAGATGTTTGAGACACTGATCAGTTTGGTAGTTGTATAGTACGTTAGAGCTGTCTTGTTTACTCGCAATTCGGTTAGAGCCTTGTTTCAGAATAACCTTCAACTTGAAAATTATACTACTTTTAGCAACCGTGTTTGTGTGTATTGGGAAATTATACAGTGGAAAAGGTCAAGTTATTAATGGACAGTTTTTCTTTCAAACTGTGGCATTGATCAGAAATGCGTGGCATTGATCAGAAATACAATGCATTTCTGTAATTACCATCAGACATTTCCTTAGTTGATTTCTTAGTATGAGTGATTGTTTACTAAAACAATTTATTAGAATACATTCGGTTGACAGAGGGAGTCGAGTGGTGCTCTAAGTCGACATTGATGTATGATATTTTTCATCAACTTAAAAGGTTGATATTATGTATAGATATAAATGCATCTTTTAAAAATGTAAAAGATTTGCTTGAGAACGAATTGATATACTACTCAATTATAATAACTGTCTCATAATTAAGAAATGTATTTCCATGAGCATCTTTTGTTCTTATAGTTTTTTTGCAATTGCTCTGTGCCATTATGAAGAAAATGCCGTTTTTTTACTTTATTATTGCCTATAAATGTCCCGTTTTAGTTTGAACCATTCATAAACACCCTTTAGTATAATTGGGTAATAATATGTTCATTGAAACTCGTTGCTTTTAAAGCTGTGCCACATTGTGTTTATTCTATAACTGCTTTCCTGGGATGCACAAGTACTAGGCTATGGCTCCGATTTTCCTACCAACCCAGAACTCCTGGGCAACAAGTCCATCACCTTAAACACTCGGCCGGGGAGGGGGAATAGTGGACTGCCTGGGATGGGGGATAGTGGACTGCCTTTGAGAGGGGATAGTGGACTGCCTGGGATGGGGGATAGTGGACTGCCTGGGAGGGGGGTAGTGGACTGCCTGGGAGGGGGGAAGGGGGGAAAGGAGAGGGGACAAGGGAGAGGGGTAAGGTATGGGCTCGACTCTGTGCACAGACATTATTCTTTCCTTCCTTACAATAAGAAAACATGTTTTCCACCGTTTTCAAGGTGAAAAACATGTTTTCAAGGATGAACCATTTCCAAAAGTACATATATACATACGAATTGAATGTTTAAATGACAATTTAGCTAATTTGCCAACAAATCACACAAAGATTAGACCCTGATGAGACAACTAACAAAGTCATTTTCATTTGTGTCGTTTCTGTTTGTACAAAGCCTGACATGTAAAAATTAAGTAAGGACTACAAGGATAAAACAATGACATTTCAAGTTTTCATCAATATATATTTAGCACCAGAAAAGTTAACAATACTCCTACATCATAAGAACAGCATACAAATTAAGCAACATTTTTTTTAAACCATTATATACCTACCAATAATAATACTTAAAAGTGTGTCAAGTAAAACAATAAATTAATGAAAACATTATGTTCCCTGCACCCATTTGCATTTCAGATGAGTTTGCAAAACTAATGTTACAACATTTCCATGTTATGAGCAAGGTTCATTTGACCTTCAACCAACTTGTGGTTGCCTTGACCTTTGCCTTTATGTCACCAAAACAGATGAGCATCTAAGCTTCTGCTGGGGCTCATTAACCAATTAGTTTAAATAATATAAGGCCTTACAATAATGTGCTCAATAAGTGAGGAACCCAGATTTTCATTCCTGTCTATATTGAATTGATACCATGTAAATAATATACACGAATCAACAACACAAAACATTGGTTATATGATTTTACAAACATGTAGAATGCTATTCCAATTTGTGTAGAAAAAGAACGTATTCATCAAGAATATCATATTAAGGTAGAATACCCATTACCCACTATTTTGAAACATTTTCTTTTGTTGGATTACTTCAGTCGTTCTCAGCATACACAGGTCTGTACCAGAACTATTCGATTTAGTACAAATAGTTCTGGCTCAGACTGATGTATGCTGGGAACAACAGAACCCGACATTTCAAAAATGGTGGATTATGGGTATTCTACCTTAATGCAAAATGTCCCTCACACACATTCTCTTACAAAGTGTCACATTGTCCATCTAAGAAATCACACACAGTGTCTCTCATACTCATGGTCTCTTACACAGAGTGTCAAGTATGTCTTGCATTGAAACATAGTGCCTCACACAGATACAAAGTCTCTTACACACAATATCACTTACATATGTACACAGATATCATTAAACAAAAGCATATTCAGTCTCAAAGATGCAATAAATTCCCCAATATATAATCTCCCCCTTAATTGTTTGAATTGAAACTAAAGTTAATTGTATGCTGAAGAGGCAATTAAAACCTGTGACAAATAGAAAAAGAAATAAAGTTGAACAGTTTCTCTTTTTGTTACAAAGGCATCTTTGATAAATACATGTAGTATTTTATATTCCCTGCTGTTGCCTCCAATAAAGCCAAAGTCTCATATTGAGAAACTGGTTAAGGTAGAATAGCCATGATGCACGTTTTTAAAACAAATTCTTTCGTTGGGTTACTTCAGCCAATCTCGGTAAACAGCGGTCGTGGCTTGAACTATTCGGTGTAAAGCAAATAGTTCTGGCACCTACCGATCTATATAATCTAACGCAAGAACGAGCTTCAAAATGGCAGACTATGGGTATTCTACCTTAAAGGGAAAGTTTTCAAAAATAGCCAAACATTTCCATGATTTAAAAAAGCTTTACATTGTCCAAAAAAGTTCTATAAAAACATCTCAATGCTGATCAGAGGTCCAGATAAAATTTATTCCAAAAGCTTCCTTCTATTTTGCTTCTCTAACTCTGTATTGTGGATACTCATAAGAATTGCATTGACGAGACAGTTCTAATGAGCACATACAATGTAGAACTTTTACAATAGTTTTTTTTTTAAATATGTGAATGAAAGACCCTCATTTTACCCCTTATCACCACAAATGGCTTGTTTAACCCATGACTCACTCACTTTGATAATCTTATGAAGAAGACTTAAAAAAACACTGTAAAAAAAGAACAAATGCTCCTAATGAGCTCTTTATCTTATTTTGGCCATAAGAAACTTGGAAAATGGAAATATAAAAGAAAATGGTTACACACTATTTAAACAGAATTCATGAATCTCTGACTACTAGTGTTAAAATCTTTTCTCCCATAGATGAAAGAAGCTCATGTCTACATTCTAATTAGCATATAGTAAAAGAGTCTGCTATGACATGAAGTGTTTCTCTGTAGACAAGTTGGTAATATCTCTCCAGGTTTAAACTGGCCCAATTGGTTCTTCATTGTATGGATCTGAATAAAATAAAGAAAACAACATTTACTATGAGAATTCTTAAAATAGAAAAATAACAAGAATATCCTACACCAAGCACAAGTGTAGAGAGGATGGGTGGCACGCATACATGAATTACAGAACCCCTTAAATTGTTTGCTGATTATGGTTTGACAAGGAAATAAAGACAGTAGTCAGTAGGTTGAGATGAAATGGTGCTGAAGAAGCTTCTATGAATTTTGAATAAGAAAAGAGGAAAGAAGGTGAGATCCAACAACTACAGTATTGCTATTGTATGAGTTCCCACGGTTTACGCACAGTACACTATAAAAATAAAACAACTTATGATCTGCGATTCATAATATTCGATAGGGTGGACGTCTGACTTGTTTGATTTGATTCAATATGATCCATACCGTCTTCATCTGATTTATGATATCTGATATATGAAATATTTTAGGACGAATTACATTAATCATTTACGTACATGCCTGCTAAAATGGCATGACACTAAAGCCTAAACTGTTGTCATGTAAAAGAAATAATAGAAAAACAAAATTCAGTGAAAAATCCTTGTGTTTCCATGAAAATAAACGGAAACAATGTGCGATAGACTATTTCTTTTTTATCTAAATGTATATATATTTTTGTTTGATATATTTTTGTTTGTATTTTAAGAAAAGTATTCATTACGTTCCTGACAAAAGTAAAATAATATTTGTATTCCAGTGTTTGTTTGTCCAAATACAATGAGTGTAATTCAATTCATTGAAAAGATGAGACCGCGTTCAAGTATTACAAACCTTACCATAATGTCTATTAACATATCTCATCTCTTTACGAAATAAGGTTTACTATATACGGTCTATGAAATCTGATTAACGATACACTTTATACATTATACAGTCAGCGTACATTAAAATACGTTCATTTTGTTCAATGAACGTTCGATCTGATGCGATTTGATATGATACGGTGACATTTCGGATCTGATATGTTATGTTACGATATGAATGATACACGCTGTTTTGGGGAACTAATACAATAGCACTACTGTAACAGGTAGGGACTGGTCTTTGTTGATTTGTTTAATGCTTCTTTCAGTTATTTCAGTCATAATGCATCAGTAAGAGCAACTTTCCATGCTCCAGGTGTTACCTTACCTTACTGCCCAATATTCTTTCCAAGCCACTGATGCTTTCCTACATGAGTCAAGTACTGATTTCATTAAATGTAGTTAAAACCTTTTGCCAAACTGACACCTGATCTGTTAACACCTGTTTTCCAAGTTGTGCATGCTACCAGATGAGCTAATGAGACAAAATGTGTAGGGACTGTTTATTTTTAAATTTTATGGCGTTTACATCATGTCAACATTATTTCAGTTATTTTGCGATGTCCGACTCTTATTGACGAAGGAAGTTCAACTGCCCATTAGGGTGGGTTATGCTGGTAGAACAATCTCATGCTCTAAGTCAGTCAGGAGACTACCTCCAATAAAAGTCCAAATGCTGTCACCAAAAATGGAACCCACATGGAGAGGGGCCATGATGTAGGGACTGAACACAAGCCGTTTTGTCCAATCATTTGAAACAGTGCTTACAATTTGACATCTTAAAACTACTTTGATAATTATTTACTCTCAACTGCAGATATTCACAAGTTACCACTCAGAACCCACATGATTAAACTCATTTAGGATTTGAACCCACAGTGTTGACATATCATTACCTCCTTCATATGTTGATAGAGCATTCATAGCAGTTCAATATTTCCCTTACTTTATCAATTGTCATTTTCTCATCAAAAATTCATAAATGCTAAGCAATGGAGATTTTTGAATGAGTGTAATGTATAAAACAAAAATTAGAACATACCATACAATTCATGCCTAAGATTTGCCATGAACAGTCAGGCTTGATGTACAATCATGGAACCCTGGAGCTCAATTCTGGGAGGACATGTCTATCATATGTATGCTTGATGTGTGTCAGCAAATCACTTTGACATCACTATTCCAAGGAGTCCTCTACGGCAACTTTCCAACCTAAAAACCATTTCAAAAAGAATCAGTTACTACCGCTTCTATAGAAAGAGAAATGTCTACACATTAATAGAATCCATATATAACATTTTTATCTTTCATATACTCCAATATTATTTTACTGTGACTAATTTTTCATCTAGAGTAATTTGAAGTTTTGTATAAAAAATTCTATTGCTTTTTTTTTCTTATACAAATTGCCCATATCTAATAACTCATAAAAAATGACAAAAATTGATGCAAACATTTTTTTTAGAAGAAAAACAAACATCAAAAGCATTCATAACTTCAGCTAATACAAAATGAATTGATGAGGAAACAAGCATCACATGTAAAACAAAATATTAATTTCACATTAACCAGCAATTAATATAAATTTTCTTTTTCAATGCATCAATTTCTCAAACTAAAAAAAAATATTTACCATTAATAAGTCAAATTAAATAAATGAAAATAAGTAAGTTCTTACTTATACTGATTTGGAGATTCTGCTCTGTCCCACAATGCTTTGACAGTATCTTTTAAACATAGGTGACAACACATTGTGATGGGCTTGTCAGGTCCTCCTAAGTATTGGGCAGTTGAAACTGGTTTGCTTTCAAAATTGTGATGTTGATGAGACTATCCCTCTGCACTAGGTTTAGTGGTTGTCCAAAGATAATGCTCATTTTATCTGAAAGTAGCATCCACATATAATGATAACAAAGATATAGTTAATATGACAGAAAAACCTTCAAGTAACACTTAAATTGACTAAAATAATAAATACACATAATTGATATAATTGACTATAAGCCGGTGATGGTTGGTTTTACATGCCTTGACCGGCCTGTATGGGCAGTAAACAGGTTCCCGTCCTCCATCGATGAATTTGATCAAGTACTCAGTTACCCCCTAGCTTGTGACACCGTGACATCAATTGTGCTGATTCGTAGGAAGAAAACATACTAAAAGCAGGTTACACGAATCACCGTATTACTGTAATAACACCGAAGTACGTAAGACACCTGAGGTATAGGCGTAACGAGCAAAATAAATGATGTCAGAAGTATATATGCAGCTAAGCAATGCTTTGAAAAGATCATTATTGTATACTGAAAATAAATACATTGTAACTGTAATAAGTGTTTTCATAGAGTTCGCCTCACATGTGGAATGTGCTTAAACATAAGTATTACGGTAAAACATTACAATATCTTTACTTTTAGTACTTTTAAACCCCTCGATGGTGCCTTATTGATGTGTTCGCAAAAATGTGTGAACACTGTCGGGCTCCATGTGAAATCCTGGTATACAATAATCACAATATTTAAGTTTCAAAGAATAATATTAAGTTAGTAAATAGTATTTATATACAAAACTGCAAACAGCCTGTTAAGCCCTGAATGTGTCAGGCGTACGGGCCCCAATCGCAACGATGTGTGAACACGATCAGGCTTTCAGATACAATTAATCACAAATTTCTCAGGAATAATTATAGGTAAATAACTTTTACAGTAAAATCATGAAGAACATATACCGGTATACAAAGACATACAAACAGCTGGTCAAAACCAGACGTTGCCAGACCTTCGGGCCCATATCGCTGCCAGTATTCTGGTTGTTCGGTAGTATTACCGTATTTCGGTGATTCCTGTGACCGATAAAAACCCATATTTGTTCTCGCCTTGGGCACTGTTTCTCACAGAGATATCAATTAACGGATTACTTCTAAACTTTGGGAGATACTGTTTAGCTTATAGAATGCAATATCTGTATGCAATATTAGAAGGACTTTTTTATCCAAACTGAAATCAGACTGCAAAAATCTGGTATCTTCCTTATCCATGTTCCTGGTATTTGCTTACCAGTATTCTATTGAAGCTGCTGTCTGCACATAATTGATCTTATCAATGGTGAGAGACGGTCAGATCATGTCTCATTGACTTCATTCATCGTCATTAAGACTATTGTCTAATCAGACCTCCAACTCAGGACCCTTGTTTTCCAAGCCAAACAAGCTACCAACTGAATCCATTCAACTCAACAAGCCGAAAGCAAATAACGCTTCTGTCATTCAAAGTTTTATTGTTCTAATAGTTTCTAGGGGTCAAGACTTTGGTCAATTTCGAATGATACTCAAGGTCAAGAATTGTGAAATTTGAGATCCCTTAGCTTCATGTATATACTTTTATCTTAAAAGGTATGGGAATGCATATCAAGGACTTAACATCACTGTTAACATGTTTTACATTAACAGTGTTTCAGGGTTATCAGTCCAATTAGATGATCTGATCCTCTTTACATTTCTGTCAACTCATATTTAGCATATTTCATTCCTTTCTTTACAGACCCAAATAAAGATGACTATTGTGGCAAAGGCATATATTGCTCATTAGAAGCAAGATATCTTTTTGTTTATCATTAGAACATACATTTAATGTAAGATTATTCTGATTAGGAAGATGGCAAGAGAAGTGGAAGTCAATTCATTCTGAAATCCCTCTATTTATATTGCAGCAGACAACTTTAAACCTCTAGAAAGATGTAAATATTATATAAACAATGAACTCAATAGGTAAACATTAGCAAGGGAAAATTCTCACCAAGCGTGAAACAAATCCACGAAAAAAAATAAATGAATAGAATCATAAATAAAGCTGGCATAAAGAAAACATGACATTTTGCACATCTTTTAAAAAGATTTTCGGGATAAATACGAAAGCGTAAGCGTACATGTTCAGAAACTCCCTGCTTAATATGCCAGAACTATGTAGGAAAAAGGCATCTTACTTATGATCATTCCATTTGACTGTAATTAGCCACAAACGTGAAACGGAGACCTCGTAGAAAACCATGTCCGGTATTAAGAAGATGACGGTAACTACTACTCTTCGACGGAAACCCTGCTTAAACAATTAAATTTCGATAAACAATTTAAACACCTACCTCTTTTCTGTTCCTAGCGGTTTTACAGAGTAAATAGTTTGTTTGTGTCAATCAAAACATCGTTGTTTTGTTTGTTACGGCTGTAACTTCAGGAAAATAGACCACGAAAAAACAACATGGCTGCCAAATTATTAAAAACAATATGTGTGAGTATTCCTCATGTTATCCCCGGGCCAGGGCAAGGGCCACGCAGAATCTTCTGTGGCTTGTTTCCTCTATCCAACTAATCTCCTCAAAGAAAGCAGTTACTCCTATTCCAACAATGGTTTTCCCATATCATACAAATATCTTCTCTATATATTTGAGTTATATTGTCCCTGCAAATAATATGAAATATTGGGATTGTCAAATAGTTGTCTTTTGTAATAGGCTAAACCAGAGACAAAGATAACATGTTATCTATGTCTCTGGCTAACAGTCTTATTTCATGTTGAAATTATATAGGATGTCCCTGAAAACGTTTTTTGTCTGCCGTCAATATTATTGATATGTATGCATACATCACTCAATCAATTGTTATATTTTCATTCTGCGTGTATTATAGGCCGGCGGCCTTATAACACTTCGTATTCGTATTCATTTATTTGTGTGTGTATGTAGGGAATAGATGGTTGGTGTCGTGAATCGGAAATGTTATCGGGCAAGGCGTAGGAATATTATTCGGTGAGCCGAAGGCGAAACGGATAATATTCCGATACCGAGCCCGATAACTTTTCCTATTCAAAGACACCAATCATCTATTCTATTTATCCTGTTACCTTTATCTATTCTTTCAAACAAACAAAATGTAAATAAAACACGAGAAAACCGGAATAAATAAGTAGAGAATGATGTAAACATGACGTCATATCGTTCTTATGACGTAATGAATAGTCGCGTGCATGTATTATATGTGACGTCGGCAGTAGAAATCGGTCTTACGGCGAAAACGTCGATTTCGAGAAAACGTCGTTCAAAGTTTGCGCTTTATATTTTCGTGTTAAAACATAATTAATCATGTTTTGTTTTCATTAAAACTTGCCAAACCTGGTCCCTGAAGTTTGAACCATATTCAACTGAAATAAAAGTGCAGTCCGAACGAAAAAACACAATATATTTCACTTTTGAAAGACTTAGCCCCGACCTTTCGGGTGTTTCCTGTTTATAAATAGCGATGACCTACATATTTGTTTCTCGATGTAAATCGCGCTTTCTTTGCATAAAAGTTTCGAGGTAGCATCACTTCATCGACAGTGAAGGTAAGTGGAATGATTAAGAATGGATTTGTAATGTTAACGTTGTATTTACTCTCGTAACTATTGATAAATCGGTGTTAAAACGGTGTTGATACTTCACGAAAATAACCCGGAAGTTGTCGGAAATCTGTCACTTTCGGTTGCTATCTTCGGTTAGATGTGATTTAAGATTATATAAAGCTTAGTATTCGACATTCAAAACAATAACCCCAAACCACATCCATTTTCTACTTAAATAATAATTCATTATGTGATTTTGAAGAGAAAATATGAAACTTGCACGGAAGATCGAACTCGTTGACTGTGAATATGAAAAGGACATTATGGTTGTCTTGAACACTTTCGTCTGTATTCAGGAAAGATTCATTGCACATTGTTTAACTTTTCCTTACCACATGTGAGAATAACTTTCACTTATACTACACTACTTGTAAAATTAAGCTTTCATTACCATGACAATTTCCAGTATAGCTCTTATTTAAAAGACAAAAGGAAGAAAACATTGGACCACCCCACCCACAACCCCTTACACTAAAGAAAACAGTTAGAAACAATAAGCAAATCAGAATGATGATATCTTCAAAGTGTCTGAAAAATATAAACAAATATTATGCTTCATGCAGCTTTATGTTACCATTACCTTAAGTATTTATAAGGGTAGTACTATTATAAGGGGTGGTTTTCAAATGATACTAAATCACACATTGAAACTTTAATAGTTTTAAAATGAAATGTCTTCTACTGCTGAAATGACATCACAGATCTTAAAAATTAATGCAAGACTAGATGATTGATACACCTCACACGTCTTTCATTACCAATCTGTGTAATTTTAGCATATTTATGTTTTAGATTTAGTAAATCATTTAAACGGTTCATTATCTAAACAAGCATGTGCATGTCATGTTTTTTTTTTATTTCCCTCATGTTGAATGATCAAAATTGGGAGTTTGACATTGATTCATTGAAGGCATGCATAATCCTTATTTATCATTCATTCTTGCACATTCCTTATTGAAAACAAAGAAGATAAAAGAACTTTAAGATGGTTGATTGTTGTTCATGCAGTGACAAGGAGTGTCTTGATTCCCTATTTTAACTTAAGTTACACATAAAACACAATCTGTGAGATGATTGCTCCATTATGTGCAGACTGCTTTTTGCCCTTTTATGATTAACAAGGCATACACATTAGTTTATATGACAAAAGATTTTCTGTGAAACCAAAATAAATTGATTAAATTGTAATGTTTAGCATTATGGTTTTTGTTATTTTGGTAACATTGAATACCTTTCTAAGAGGCATTTTTTAAGATTCTGCCTAAAAATAAGATGAGGTATGTCGTGATGACAAGTCTAAATGGCTTCAATGTTATCAATCAAACATAAGTGTTTTATAAGTATTTTCAGCTTTCTGATGAAATTCATTGTGGAAAAAAAGAAATTCAGTATTCTAAAATTGCTCATACTTGGTCATACTGCTCAATTGTTTTTTCTGTTTTACAGGATACTATATTTAGTATTTAGAACATTTTACCAATGTTGTGTATGTTCAGTTATTACAGCATAACATTATTTTTACATTATAGGATAAAAGCCTTTTCTTCTGGAGGACGAAGGGGTCATTAGATACAAGGGTGTACAGTGAAACTAGCATAAACCATTACTTACAGAGAGCAAACACTGAATACAGTATGATGCTCCACTGGTCCACTACTATTTACATCAGAATTGGAAAAACACATCATTGTATGCAGAGGTATATTGAATTCCATTTAATATTTTGCCAAAACTATTTGCATGAACATATTTTCTGATTCATATAACCTGCAAAACCTTACTGAAGAAGGCTCATTGTAATAATATTTTTATTGGTAGACTTCATTTGTCCTGATTTACAAACAATTTTAAAAGTGAAATCAGATTCAAATCTTGACATTAAGCAGAACTGAAAGAGGCAATATAAACCAGTTTCAGAGGAACTGCAATTAAGAACTGTTTTTGCATTTAGTTGGATTTAATTGTTGATGGTATTTGATAATCAAAGTCTATTGCAACTCACCTTTTTTTATTTTCAAAATGACTTTCAAATAAATTAAAACTTTATGTTCTCTACAGATACAAGGTACCCGGTATGAAGGTGTGATTAAGTATTTCTGTGGCCTAATGGTTAAGGATTGAGCTGTTACCGGGGATTCCCAGCCTCAAGCCCCACCAGCACCACTGTTTTCTTAGTAGTATCTTTTAGCAAGACACTTCAGACTCCTTAGTCCTAGCATTGTTCTGGTCATGGATAGCAATAATGTAACTGAAAAAGGTTAACATTGTTTTTAATACTATCTATAAAGGAAAAGATATTATTCATTTTCAAAGATTATTTCACTATTCATTATTTCATTATTCTCTTTATAGGTAAACAAGAAACCAAAAGCCACAGTATGATGTTTGGAGGAACTGTCTCTGACCTATGCAGTTGAGTGAAATTCAGGGAGGATGAAGAAAATGTAGAAGGTTTAAATGAAGGGACTATAGGACTGTCATCAAAAAGTGTTCATAACATTCTACAGAAAGATCTGTGTGGATTTCTTCATAGAGATCATTGCAATGATATTTCTAAAGCATGAAGATTGTAACACATACTGTTGTATAATTACAGTGTTTGTAATTACAAATAAAAGCAGTCAACATATTAGATAACACTCTAAATAAATGGATATTAATAAAGATTTTTATTTAATTAATTAATTAATTGAAAAAATAAATGTATTTATATCCATGACATTCATTTTCTTTTTCAATTTTCCATTTGGTGGATTTGCATCATCTTTTTGACCACATGGAAGCAGAGAATTGGGTTTTTCTTCTTGGCATCATTGAGTACATAATACTATAATTTGGCATAAAGCTATTAAAATGTGTTGTCCTGATATAGAGAAATAATAGCTTCCAAGGAATCTATTTAACCCTATACCAAACACCAAATTTTCGACTGTCCCAAATTGAAAGAGTTTGCAGACACCATTTCGAAATGTGATGAAATTGAAAAATAATCATCTTTTAGGTCAGTAAACATTGTGGGAAAAGAAGAAATTACTTGTTAAGAGCAATTTCTCCTTTTTCCACAATGTTTTCAAGAGTCGTCTGCAACAAACTGGTCAAATGTCCTTATAATTTTGTAAAGGGTTAAACGAAAGTATCAAAGGTTAAAACAATTAAGCTTACTCTGTTTGAGAGGCATGATGTCAAGTCTAGTTTTGAGTCAGCGAGTTTGGTTTTGAGTCTTCAGTCATATTTTTTATAGATATAAAGGTCCATAACTTAAAATCTCCTTTTGTATTGATTTATTTCAAAAGCAGTCAATGATCTTCTTATCCTTTCAAATTATGTGAGGCTAAGAATGCATTTTTAGGTTGTTTTTTAATGTTGTAAATAATAGCCCTATGTCAGATATAAATGTAAAGAATACATCAGAAGGCAAACAAACAATTCAGAATGACAGCATAATATTTGTTAGTTTTTCCAACTGTTGTGAAATGGCATTCTTTCGAAAAGAAGACTTGAAAATTTGGATTAGAAATAATCAAAAAGAAAAAAGTTATTTAACTTTTAGACAAGGCAGTTCACCAAAAAACCTAACGTTACGTCAAAAACAAGGACGTCAATAAAACAACCTAACGTCACAATTAGATAGGAGGACTGCCGTTTCTAAAATAGCTGTAACTTTTTTAATATTGAGAATTTTTAATTGAAATTTTCAAATATCAATCTTGACATGTGACCAAGTCATAATATGTGAAAATCTCAAAAACTTAATTTTGGCCCATAAGACTGATTTCTGCAGTCACTGACACATATGATAAGTGCCGGATATCACAAATGTTATACGGCACCTAGTTATCGGTCCCGAAATGGCACAAGTGACAGGATAAATTAGATTACGTATATAAGTAATATATGGTTGAATATGTATATCGGGCTTATGAGTTAGGATTTATCATGTCACCAGTGCAATTTACGGACCGATAACAGGGTACCGTATAACATTTTTGATATCCGGCACTAGATCACGTGGTCCCGACGCGCACATGTCAGGGACTACTTTTAGGAATGCGTCTGTCAGATACCGACAGACCTATCAATTTTGTTCTCCGATTATTGCCGGTCACACTTGTAGAACAAAAGCATTAAACCTTATATTACGAGTATCAGTTCTTTCTTATTTCCCATTTCAAATGAAACTATCGACAGATACGATATAGGCCTAATAAACGGCCTTAAATATCAAGGAGCTAGTAGCTCCGATAAAAATTAAAAATATGTTTGTTTACATTCGATTTAATGAGCGTCAAGAACTACACCTTAAGGTGTAAATGATCTTTGTCTTTTTTTTCATAACAAAGGGTTTAAAATATCAACATAGTACCAAAGAATGGGACAAATATTACATCTAAAATAAGAAGACTTGTATGAAGTTTTTTGAGAGCAAAGTTACCATATTGTCAGAGTGTTCACAGTTTTTAAACACATAATAAAATATATATTTCTAAGAGCAATAATGCTGTAACTAATACACTTACATGGTTTTTCAGTGATTTCAAGAAAATTTCAAATCCCTTGATCAGCAATATATTTAAATAAGTTTGCTCCAAAAAATCAAATTGACCTAAATGTGAGCAATTGAAACTTGATCACAACACATGAACATCTTTATTAGCCATGCAAGTGCTTGCTCCCACCGAGATTTGAACTCGGAATTCCTCCAAAAAAGGTTAATTTAAGAGGTGTTTTGCCATTTAAACTATAAGAGCTTTTAATCTGCTGGCAATGTCAGATTGAACATGAATTAAATATTGTCCTAAAGCAAATTTTTATGTTCTCAAAATGTTTCTGTTATGATATTTATTTATCATAAATATGTATAGATATAAATCTTAAATATACTGTGTTACTTCAATAAGCATTCAAGAACAAAATAAATAATTACATATTTTCCTGTATGGAATAGAAATGAACCAACTGCATTTTCAACATGTCAGCAGAAAAGGTCTGGCATTTGCAGAGAAAATAAATGCTGCAAATAAATTGTATATCAAAAATTAAATAATAGAATTCAAATCTTTCAAATCGATCATGAAATTGAAACAAAATTCTAATTCTACAGAGAAAATAGTCATGCAGTGATCATTTTTGGCCCAAATAATCTCATAAAATTTCCAAAAAACTAATTACTTTCAATAATTTTAATCATTTTTCTACAGAAAAACCCATTGATTTTTAAAGTTTTGGTCAAAAAAGCCCATTGATTAAATATAGAAAAAAAATCATTGTCATGGAAAAAAAGAAACTTTTTTGTTTTTTGAAATTATTTGCAATCTCATGAAAAAATTCCTTTAATCATTTGGATATTTTCATTAAATCTCTATACTGATACTTAATTAAGAAAATGTATCATAGATAGTTGAATGAAACCGTATAACATGATTTGATTCTAGAATTCAATTACATGTCACTTTTGAAAAAAATGAAATGGATCCAAATAATTTTTTTTCAACTTCTCGATTCAAATGGGGAGACGTCCAGCTATCACGAACTTCGGATGGGCACCAGTACCTGGAGCTAATGGAGCGTCAGACTAAAACTAGAAATGGTGCCAACATAAGGGACATCCGGGAGATCACCCCAAAGATCTTTGCTAACAATGAAGATCCTGCTAGGTGTCCGGTTGAAATATACAAAATATATGCATCAAAAAGGCCTCAGGACTTTTGTAAGGCAGATGATCCGTTTTACATTGCCCCGCGAACAGCATCTCAAGACACTAGTAGCAACATTTGGTTTAACAAAATGACAGTGGGTGAACACAGGGAGAAAAATCATAATAGACCTTTATTAACACTATATATATATACACAAGGGAAACAACTTCATAGAGAAACCAGTTCTGACGTTCCGCGCATATCAGTCCGTAATTCTTTATACATTCGCTAGTCTGTCAATTCTCTATATGTCCCGCATAGCCAAATGATTACTGCGTCTAACGATACCTCTCTCAACAAGATCGGTCCTGTCAATCCGGAGAAATCTGCGACGACACGCGATATTTTTTTTCGAATTTTGTTAATTGGGAATAGATCGTTGAGAATAGAACCAGTCGATGTTTCGGCACTAAATCACCTCAATGAACATTATTTCAATGATAACACTTTACCGGCACTTAAAAAACAACTATTGGTTAGGATCCAAACAAAAAATTCTAACCTGTACACAATACACAACATGTGTTTAGAATTATCTTCCACCATCCTCACATCTCCCTAGTCTCTACTCCATCTTGTTATGGTACAATATCTTTCAAGCTCTCTGATTGGCTTAATGTGTAAGGTTGAAGGTTAGTTAGGCTGGTTTCCATCTTTATGTAATTTTAAACAAGTAAGTATAAACGGCGCATAGTACCATTCAAAAAGCGTGGAACCATGCTGTATGTCGACATGTTAAATTTAAACCAACCATATCGCTTTGTTCAAATGAATGATGAATATTCAAAGATTGTTGTATAAATTGACAAAGTGGAGTAGACGAGCAAAATGGGAGTGTAGTAAAGGATAATTGTTGGATATATGTTGAACATAGTGTGCAGGTTAGAATTTTTAGTTAGGATCCCTATCAATAGTTGTTTTTTCGTATGCTGGTAAAGAGTCATTGCTGAAATAACGTTCATTGAGGTGGTTTAGTGCCGAAACATCGGTTGGTTCTGTTCTCAACGATCTATTCCCAATTAACAAAATTCGAAAAAAATATCGCGTGTCGTCGCAGATTTCTCCGGGTTGACTGGACCGATCTTATTGAGAGAGGTATCGTTGGACGCAGAAACCATTTGGCTATGTGGGACATATAGAGAATTGACAGACTAGCGATCGTATATAAAAATTACGGACTGATAAGCACGGAATATCAGAACTGGTTTCTCTTTGAAGTTGTTTCCCTTGTGTCTATATAGTGCAGTCTTTCCAAAATATGAAAAAAACTGCCTGTCCACCGGACAGGCAGTCTTGAAATTGTTGCCTATCCGAAACCAAAAGTGCCTGTCCGAATTTTTTTGTCATAGAAATGCTTGTTTTAGTACACGTTAGTGAAGCGTGATATTTAGCAGTCTGTATCACTGTATTTCTAAAATTTTGACCTTGTGTAGAGGCACTGTCATTGGTCTGTATGCCAGTCCATGGTATTATCCTAAGAAAACACAGTTTACTACCAAATAGTAGCAAGTTCGCTGAAAATTAATAATTTACCTAGTCTGAGCTTGGTGAAAATCTAGAACAAAAGAAAATCTAAATAGCTTACGTTCACTTTGTTTTAGAAGCTTTAAAGCACCACCAGCCTGACTTTCCGCCTTCTCAGAGGGGGTCTTGTTCTTGTTACTGTGATATTGTGCAGCTTTCACGTGGGGTTTTGACTTTTCGTGATCACTGATTGCTGATGCTCTAAAGTTATTTGAACCAACAACAAAGCTTGTTGACTTAAGTTTAGGATCGGCAGCGTATGACGATTTGCATAGTTGGCACAACATCGCGTTTTTTTCTTGGTCAAATATCAACCACTCGCGACCCTTCAGCCACTGCTGCTGAAACGACCTCTCCCTTTTAGCCTCATAATATTTTAATTTCTCTTTTTTTGCCTCTGTAGAAAGTTTAAGTCTCTTTGCTGGTTTCGCACCTTCAACATACTTCAAAAACGACATTTCCAGCTGTGTTTATATGATTGAAAGGTAAAGGGGAGGTAAAGGTCGTCAACGCTTGTTAGGAAATAATTCATTGGCTGTAATAATAACTAATGAAGCGGATAAGCCAATCAAATCGACGATAACAACGCGCTGGAAAGGAAATCACTCTAACTTATTCAAACATTAAAGACCGAAAAATACTCAAAATCACCGACAGTAACGTCGTCGTTTGGTGGTATTTCGCAATTTTGTAATGGTTTTCATATTTAAGTACTACCAAAAAAAATGCCAGACGCACGGACCGTCAGAATGCGATTTTACAGCGGTCCGAAATGAAATTTGCCGGTCGGGACCGGCGGACCGGCACTTTTGGGAAAGTCTGTAATAATTAGTGTTAATAAAGGTCTATTATGATTTTTCTCCCTGTGTGGGTGAAAAGACCATTGGTGGCCTATTGAAGGCAATGGCAAAGGAGGGTGTACCGGATGTAAATAAAAGACTTACCAATCACTCCACTCGAAAGCTTCTAGTACAAAATTTGAGGGACTCTGGCATTGTACCAACTGATATAATGCAGATTAGTGGGCATAGAAACATTCAGTCAATCATGAACTATTCAGCAATGTCAGAAGAGAAACTTAAACAATGCAGTAATATCCTTTCGTCATCAAGGACCCCATCGTCAACCATCACATCTTCAGATATGCCCATTTCATCCATGAATGTCTCTGAATCAGAAGGTGCTATTGCCAGCAATGTAGAGGTTATAAATGACACTCATCAACCCGAGACTGCGAGAGCGTAAATCAAACATGTACCAACCGGTTCTGAACCGACTTATCTGTCATCCAATCTCACTTCACAAATGAACGCACTTTTCTCTGGAGCAACGCTTTATATTGGACAGTGCAATGTGTATATGAAGTGAATTATTATTTATTCAAAGCAATTTTTAAAAACTTCCCTTGTTTCCTGGTGTTTTTGTAGTAAATATTGATTAAAATCCACAACCCACATGCACTGTTGTCATTTTACCGAAAGTCGGCGATGTCAAGGTCAGAGAGTGCTTCGCCTCAATGTATTTCTGTTATGCTGTTTATTAAATACAAATTGTCACTTGATTTGTTGAAACAATACAAAAATATTATTATGAATCATCTGTATTAGTTGTAGTTTTGTTTGTTTTTGTTGCAGCAGAAAGTGTAGTGGAACTACTTTTTACGCGTATATTCCTGGGAAATGACGTTTCTAGGTCATTTAAAGGGGAACTCACAGAGAGAAAAAACTACGATTAAAGGAGAACTAAATTTGTATTAGTTTCCAATATAAAATATGGTTCGCGTAACAGACGTACACACAAACACGGTTTGCCAAAAATAGTAACATTTTTAAGGTGAAGGTCGTTTTGAAACGAGGCTTGCGAGTAAACAAACCTATTCCGACGTACTACACAGTAACAAAATGATCTGTGTCTCCTAGATACAACGTTCGGACACCTTTCGGTGCCGAGATTTCAATGAATTTTGATGTCCTGTCTCAAGAGGGTTTCAAGTTTTAGCATTTGGCAGCGCTTTATATATTTTTATCTGTGTTAATACTAACCCATTAACCCCATTATACCACACGTTACCACATCTCTCACAAATGACTTTAAAAACCACAGCGGCAAAATGCAGAATAACTACATTTGTTACAATGGTTTATAACTTATATTAGAGGGGAAATGTTGCTTCTTAAATATTAATTGCTCTTGCATATGAAGTTAAATAATTCACAAATCCCCATATGGGACATTGGGTTAATCCAAGATAGTAGTATCTTCTTTGATATGAAACTAGTACATAATTGAAGGAATAAAACAGTTTCAGTGGCAAATTTAAAAAAAAAAGTTTTGTTCATGTTGATGATACATTGTACATAAGAAGATGACCTTAGAAATTATTTTTTTTAAAATTGAGAAAATGCTAATAAAGATTCTATCAAATACCGCAAACAAATCGGATTTTCATATTTTTTTTAATTATTTTCTGTTATTACTAGTTGGATCTGCCCGAAATCAAATTGGAAAGAAAGAGTAAATGAAAATTGTGACCTTTTTCCGAATTTTTCTTTATTGCTCCTTGGTCACATTAGTATTTAGTCCTTATTACATAGGCTATTTCCAGTTCACCATTCACCATATTTGTTTTACATCGATTGTGAAGGAAGCTTAAACTTGTTCAAAGCCACTCTCGATGACTGTTTCCTGGATACTAAACCAGTTATCGCGCAGCTTTTGTGGGTTAGTCCCACCTTATTTTCACATCGCCTTATAGGGATTCGAACCCTGGACAGTCGGTACAATAGCCCGACGCTCTACCACTGCACCAATGTCGCCCACATTTCGAATTAAAAAAGACAGAACGAACTAATATGGGGAATACACCTGATTGGAACTGTCTTTTGATGATTCTGAACGACCTCAATTGCCTTATTATTCTAAGTCAATCAGCTGGACAAAATGAGCAACCTACTCATCATCTATATTGAATCATTTATTTGCCTGTGCCATGCCATAAGGCTCTAAATAATCCAGAAGAATGTGTAGGTAATTGGTTTGTCAGAATCACTTCCATTGAATATATATATGATAGCAGAAAGCTTCTGAGTTTGGAGCAAATGTTTTAAAAAATCGGCAATGTTGTGATGTTTGTCAACAAACCAGTCTGGTGCTTGGATGAAGGCGGTCTTTCAGGTTTCATTTGAAAAGTCCAGAAAATTCAATTGTTGCCCAAGGAATTGGTAGTTTTCTATACTAGTGAAGTTTAAGTAAAATTTCGTACATTATAAATCTACCTGCAGAATTCTTTTTGAACAAACAAATGTAAAGCCACATGAGAGTCAGTGGAAATTCTTTCTTTGTAAGAACAAAATTTGATGAAACTAAGGGACTGTGTGCTAAACTCAAATTCGGTGAACATGTTTTAAGAAGTAAGAAGCTCTTTTGGACTAAATGTGGCCCTAAATGCACGACCCGTCGTCTTATAAATATCAGTAGTGAAAACTACGACGTGTCATGGTACAATAATTAATGCTACTTGTACAACGTTATTTTGGATGAAAGATAACGAAAAAGATCTGTTTTATGATAAAGAAAATATCAAATTCTATAACTGTCTATATCATTTCTGTATTTCTTGGGGTGTTATAGAAGAAATCTTTCGTAGAACAACCCCTTTACGCAATGCAATTACAGTGGACGTTTGTCACCTGACGTTTTATTTACTCGCAAAACAAGATGGCTGCGAAACCGTGTTTGTGTGTATAGATGGTTGGTGTCTTTGAAAGGGAAAGTTTATCGGGCTCGGCTTCAAAATTTTATCTGATTCGCCTTCGGCTCACCGGATAAAATTCCTACGCCTTGCCCGATAAACTTTCCCATTAAAAGACACCAACCATCTATTCTCTATATACATGCAAATGCACGGATACATGTTTTCACGTTTGTATCGTGACTTTGATATCCCCATTCTAAGTTTTTATTTTAATGCAGCCTTCCTTTATATGTGTGTATATAAGTAATTCAAGTATGTATTGGTTACACTATCATACAAATAGTTTGTCGATATATCTTGAGTTTCATTGTCGTCTGTAATCGAAATATAATATTGGGATAGTCAAATATTTGTCGATTGGTAATGGGTTAAACAATAATTGCATATGGAAATTATATAATAGGTCTCTGAAAAAAAGTCTGCTCGTCAATATTATAGATACACTTTCGTTAGTTTGTATGTATACATCACTCAATTAAGTGTTTTTATTTTCATGTTATGTGTATTGCGGCCGATGTTTCAGTATTCGTTTATGTATGCAACCTATTGTTTGGTCACAAATTACATTCAATGTATGCAATTACATTTAAAATGGTAAATGTCTGAGTACGCATGCATATCTAAACTTAAGTGTAAACCAGCATACGTATTTTTACATTATAATCCTATATGCACCATTCCCTTTTGATTACTCTCCATAAGTTAACTTGTACATATTTTATTCTTATCAATATATAATGATATGTTTTTTCTTTCTTAATCTCTTTTTTTCTTATTCTTTCATTTTCTTTCGTTTCTTTCTCGATTCATGTGATGCATATTTTTTCATTGTGCATATGTTAGTGACCATAAACTGTAATGTTTGTGTCAATAAAATCATTTCTGATTCTGTCTCATGAATCATGTACAGAACATATACAATATGTAACCAAGGACAACATGTCACATTTAACATCCACATCTTATATTTATTCTATCAATTGACTTACATGTACAGTCACATTTAATATCCACATCTAATATTTATTGTATCAAATGACATACATGTACATCCACATTTAATATCTATTGTATCATTTGACATGTATGTTTATATGATTACATAAAATGGACCAAAATGTATCGCCTGTAATCATATGTTCTTATGAGAACTCTTTTCAAAACATACCAAATACAAATGTGTATACTTTTTTTAAATGAGGTTCGTCATAACTCCCTGGTGATATTTAAAGCAATACTTGCGCTCATTTACACTTGAACTGTGAAAGTTCTAGAATAATTAAAAATTGAATTAAAATAAGTAACACGTTCACATGATGATTTCAAAAGAGTAAATACTATAAGATTTGTTTACAATTAGCGACAAAACAAGGTCATTTGAAAAACATTGGGAACCAATAAAACACAAGAAATTCTCCATTTTGAATGTGGACATTGTAAATATTGGATACATGACATTATGTTTATGTCTTTCACGTGATTTTCTTACCAAGTGATCGCAACTCATTAATCCAAACGCCCCTTGGTGTTTTCGAGGTTACTCAAATGTAAACGATGGAGTTTAATTGGTGGGCATCAAATTTGTGAAAATAGCACATTAAAAATAGATAAAAGATAGTGCATGTGTTATATTGTCATGATCCTGTGGTTTTTCACTATGTTTCAACATATCTATATTAATTTATGACTTATATTACTCAGCTATGCACTTTGTTTGAGTGCTAACATGCTTTAAAGAAAGTATCAATATAATAGTCTTGAAGTATTTCGGTGATAATAATCGCTCACAATCTTTGTAGACAATATATTTTGAACCGATTTCAGACTTTTTACAAAGAATAAATTTTACATAACTATTAGATTTCAGAGAAAAATCATGTTGTTCTTAAAACTTGAAAAGGTTATTAAGATTATTTTATAGGTATCAGGCATATTAAGTCCCCAACTTCTTTTTTTCAAGCTTAAAGCTAGTCTAGTCGTTTTTATAAATGTTTTTTTTTCTTTCAAATACGGTTACCATGGAAACTGACATTTTACCAAAAAAAATAATTCCTGAACATGTACTTTTTTCATTTTGTTTTCAAGAATAAATGTTACATACTTAAAAATATGAAAATTCTATGAAAGTTTTTTTTTAAAAAATCTTCATTTTAATGTAGTGTACATGTATATCAATTTTTATTATCTTTTGCAAAATATAAAAATGTAAAAAACAGATTTGGATTACAAAACTGTTCAAATTGTTAAAATTTAAAGTAACATTTAATTATGAAATAGTGAATGTATGAATACATGTTTGTTGTGTTTATAAACCTTCCAGGAATAATTTTAGTAGCTCTGAAGATAATATAGACATTTACCAACGACATAATAACGAAAGTCAACAAGAAATTCAGTGAATGGAACACATACCATTCTATTGGTACAAACTACAGCTGTGGATGTACAATCTTATTATCAAAGAAATTGCATTTTAAATGTAAACTCCAAGCATTAGATTCAAGCGGGAGATTTATTATCTTAAATACCAATATAAACAATGAAGAGTATACACTTGTTAACATAATCTGGCAAATCGAAGGAACGACTTCTTTCACCTCATTAACAACAATGTTAAAGAACTACCACTAAGTCTCCTCATAATAGGCGGATATTTTAATGATATACTTAATCGTAACGACAGAATAACCATAAGCTCCAATGCAAAAAAGTGCCCGTATCAAACTTGTCAAAAATCATGCAATCACTAAAACTAAAAGATATATGGAAAATAAGAAACCCCAGCAAATCTCAGTTTACATGGAAACGTCAAAATTCAACAGAAAAACGCAGAATAGACTTCTGGCTTATCTAAGAAAATCTTATGCCATCAGTATACAGTTGCGACATCAGACCAGCACAAATTAAAAGCACAGATCATTTAGCAATCTCTCTCTAATTAAAATGTTCAATAACAAGGGTAATGGATACTGGAAAATAAATAATTCGCTATTAAAGGACAAAACTTACATTAGAGAGATAAACAACTTGATTGCCAGTCTTTCGTCACAGCAAAATCTTAACAACAAAAACGATTCCCAAGTATGGTGGGAATTATTGAAATGCCACATCAAACAAACATTTAACAACCATAAACTACTCAGTGAAGAAATCTAGAAACACAAAAAATGGACTTTAAAATATTGAGCAAAACCTTACAACACTACATGAAAACAATAGCAATAACACAGATGAATGATTAGAAGAAGAAATACAAGATATATACGAAAAAGGTGCACAGATCAGATCGCGTATACAAATTCTTGATGAGGGTGAAACCAATCTAAAATATTTTTTAAGCCCAGAAAAGTCAAGACAATCACGAAAAGTAATCAACTCCCTTACTGTAAACAACAAACGGTTTGTCACTAAACCAGAAATTTTAAATGGAAAAGTCATTCTTTTCAAAACTCTTTATAAATCAAACGGTATAAATGAAGAAGATATTGACACTTACTTATCAAACATTATTTTGGAAACTAATTTAGACGACTATTCTTCAAAATTATACGACGGTGTCCTGACGTCAAATGAACTTAGGGAAGCAGTTTCAGGCATGAAACACAATAAGAGTCCAGGTAGTGATGGCCTCTCTGGAATCATTGAACTATGGTTATAGACACGGTCACTTATCTTATACTAAAAAACACAGCATTTTATCACTAATATTCAAGAAAGGCGACCCAGAAAATATAGAAAACTGGCGCCCGATCTTCTTATTAAACGTCGATTATAAGATAGCAGCGCGTGCCTTAGCAAAACGTTTACAAACAGTTCTTCCTTAATTGATTAACACCGATCAGCAATGTTATTTAAAAACAGATTCATATGTTATAATATAAGACACATACAGGATATAATTGACTACACCGATGAACTAAATATAGAAGGTGTTCTACTATTCTTAGATTTTAGAAAAGCTTTTTCGATACAGTGGAACGGACGTTTTTCTTTGTATTACACCATTATGGTTTCGGAAATTCTTTCATTCAATGGGTTAAAACAACTTACAATGATATTACGGCTAATGTTCTCAACAATGGTTTTATGTCACGAAAATGTATGTTAAGTCGCTCAATAAGACAAGAATGTTCTTTGTCATTTCTCCTATTCATTCTAGTAGCAGAAATTATGTCAACAAAAATAAGAATATGTAATGAAATTAAAGGCATTGAAATCAATAACGGAAACATAACGCAAATGAAAATCACCAAGTTAGCTGATTATACAACTCTCTTCCTCAAGAATCAAAACGAAATTCGAATCGCACTAGATATCATTGACTAGTATGGAACCTACTCTGGCCTCAAACTTAATAAATCAAAAACCGAGGCTACGCTAATAGGAAGATCAAAAAAGTCAACACAACATTTAAATATAATAAAATGGACTACATGAATTAAAGCGCTAGGTGTTTACTTTGGAATGAATAAAACAATATGCCAAGAAAAGAATTGGGAATCAAAATTAGAAAAATGCAGACAGCTAATAGACAAATGGAAACTAAGAAATCTCTACTTCCTACGCAAAATTAAAATAATAGAAATGTTACTTCTTCCCCAGTTTACATATCTCTTCCACTCTCTTCCACTCTCTATATGTAACAGATCAAATTCTAAACTCTATAAATAAAATGTCTTTCGAATTTCTTTGGAATGGCTCAAGAGAAAAAATTAAACGCACGACTCTGATAGATCACAAATATGAAGGCGGAATAGACATGATTTACATTAGAGCTTTTGTTAATGCACTTAAATTCAACTGAATCAAAAGCTTCTTATCAAACCATTCAAACTCAAATTGGCAAGAAATTTCAAAGTTTTATTATGACAAATTCGGCAAAAATCTCTTGATATTTTATAATGATTGCGAATCTATCAATAACCTTCCAAAAACTAAATACCAGCTGCCATCCTTTTATCATCAACTATTAAAAACATGGCTAGAATTTAACAGAACCATATTAAACAATAAGAAATGTAACACTTTGTTCGATATCCGAAAACAAGTCATCTGGGGGAATTAATTCATAAAAAATTCTTCAAATAAAATTCTGGTATTTCACAGATGGATAGATTCAGATATTCTAATCATAGATAACATCCTATCTGAAAATGGCAAGAGAAACTGGTTGAGCGAATTCAATATCATAGCATCATCAATTCCACGCTCATGGAAAGAAATTACCAAGAATAATGCCCCTTTGAAATCAAAAGTAAAAATTTAACTTAAACTGCTGCGATAAATGAACTTTCAAACAGATATAATACGTATATGAATAAATCCTTTGAAAAACCATTTATTCACTCCTTTTGGAAAACTAGGTTTAATACAAACATCCCCTGGTCATGTGTGTATAATCAATCCATAACAATAGTCCTCATAATAAAATAACACAATTTAGGTATAAACTTATACACAATATAATCGCAACAAAAGAAAATCTTAAGAAATGGAAAATAGAAAATTCAGACCAATGCAATGTCTGTAAATGCACAGAAACATATGAGTATTTTTTTTTATCACATTCAAAAGCATTGCAAATATTATTCAAATCTTTAAAAACATATTCATCAACCTTCAGTCATTCATACTAGGTTACAAAACAAATTTTAAACAACGTGAAAGTACCAATTTCTTATTAAATATAATGTCATTTACACTGTATAAAACATTTTATATGTCAGAAAAACGAACTAAAAGTATAAATGTAATGACTGTTTTTAAAAGAGAATGCCAGGTTGCTTTATCTGTATTAGAGGAAAATTGCAACAAACAAGACACAAAGCAGATGCTTCAAAAAGATGGTAACCAGTTCTAATTAATATGCGTCAACTTTTTACCGACTTCTCGGTCGGCCAGCTGTCCTCCTATTTATCGCACGTTTTTTCCCCTTTCTTTAAACACAGTCTTTCTGCAAATCTATTGTCAATCATAAAAATTAGATTTCGTATACTCCTTTATCAATTATATAATACAGATTGACTTTGATCATCTTGCACCTGCAAGGTACCTCGAAATCCCTTCTTCAGCACATAAACAAAATCCCATCTCTCCTTCTAAATTTCGCTTTCGCTTTAAATCGAAATATAATGGACCACACATTAATCGACATCCGCACATAGACTCATCTCACTGCCCCATACAATAATCAACAAATACACATACACCCACTTCACTGCCCCATACAATAATTAACAAATACACATACCACACTGCCCCATACACAAATCCACAAATCCACATACACACACTCACTGCACTGTTATCTAATATGTTACTTTTTTCATTTTCAAATTCGCAACAGAATTTTTAATAACATAACATGAATTAACAAAATACTATGAAAGATTTATTTTTGTATAAAACAGTAGAAAATGTCAGTAACTTTTTCAGTATTTCGAGTAAGTACGTCGAAATAACGACTTAATTACCTCGTTTTTTCGACTTACTAACTCGAAATAATGAAACGCCCGCATACATGATTTTGACGAAGTGCGTGTATTACCCACAGTATGAACTTACCTATGACCTCAATTCCCAAGAGTATTTAATGTATTGATTTTTAACGCGACCAACATTTTAACCCGGTATTTGTATTTACTGTGTAACAGATATAATGAGTGGCGAATATTTATGTCCGCTGACTGGAAAATTATACTCATAAAGAAAGTATAGAACCTGCAAAGTCTATCTGAAAAAGTAAACTGTTAAATCTTTTTTGTTTTGAAATATTCACCTTTACATAATACACCCATGTCTAACTCTCTAGTAACCATGGAATGTACTGTAGGTGCGCTAAGCCCAACCTTAAAGGCTCTGTCTCTTATTGTATACCTTCTATTAATCTGAAGCAACTGCCTTATTTTGTCGACTTTTCTTGATGTTATACTGGGACGGTCAGATCCCGGGCTGTCAGTACCATCGTGGGAAGAATCTTTTTTGTATACGTTCAACCACTATAATACGCTGTCTTTTTTTCAGTGGACTTGTAATGTAGGTTTCAATAGAAATGGAGAGCGTCTCCGATTTCGTTTTTCCAAATAACGCACAAAACTTAACGGAATGCCACTGTTCATTTACCATCTTCACGGGCTCTGTTCTATGCTTTCGTTGTATACAAAAACTCAGCACGTGACGTTGCACGTCTTACGGGGTACTTCCGGATCGTAGTACCCAAAAGAAGTCCTATTTAGAAATTTTGAGTTTCAATTTCTGGTGCATAGTTTTGCTAGTAAGAGATGAGCTGTTAGAACTCTGATGTGTTTCCTGTATGGCTATAGTCCTGCATTGCTCTCAAAGGTTGTTTTGATTGACTTTAGCAGGACTAATTGTTTGGGATGTATGAACACAAATGCAGGTACTTCGGGTAGATTTGACAGCTTGTGTACTGATTTTCGGACGGTACTAGTTCACTTTGCACCGTATAGAAAGTGAGACGATTGAGGGGTTGATTTTATAACGGTTTCTGAGGGTTTAATGGTTCAACTTGATATTTCTATATGTAGCTAAGCGTAGAAAACAAAATTCACTCAGTAAAGTCTTGAAAATGCCTGTTTTAACTTTGGAGTCAATGAAATTTTAAGACCTCAAAAGTAACAGGTGTATGACCATTGGCTTTGGCAAAAGGGCACAGAAGCGTCATGTAAAATTTGAGTTAATGTTAACTTGATGAACATTTCCTGTTCACTCTCCTAAAGGATATATATGTTACGAATTGCAAAATTTGTACCGATCAACGTTATCTGTTTTATCATCGTTAATACAAATGGATGCAGGATGTTCCAGGGGCAAAACAGGCGCATAACTGCTAAACACTAAAAGCAGAGTTTTGAAACTTGGTCGGAAAACTTTCATAATAACCCTGAATACTTTTATGAAGTTTAAGTTTGAATCGTTTTATCTGAACACCGTGTTATGAGATACATCATGGTGTTATTTAGACCCCAATGTAAGTAGTGGCAATGTTCTGGCTGGTATTGCGACACGTCATTTTACTGCGATATTGTAACAACAATGAGCATATCATCAAAACATCTCATGAACTAGAACGAGTCCCTATATGTAAAGTTTGCGTTTATTACATTCAATATCAACCGGATCCTTGTTAAAGTTATGTTTCCATAGTCAAGTCTTAGGGTCGGAGTCAATTCTGGTACCATGCGAACTCTGCTTATAACACTCACTAAGAATTGTGTCCCTTATTTGCTCACTGTGGGCACTTAATATGACGAAATGACATACGATCTTAAATCCTAAATAGTTAAACAAATGTTGGAGTTAATTTTGGGGAGATATTCACTATGGTTTAACATTGGTTAGCACTGGAATATTCTGTTTGATGTTTCTGTTGTACATTTGGCACAAAAGACAAAATTGCAACATTTCAATTCTCGGAAAAGAGACAAATCATAATAATTCAAACTTTTCTAGCGGTAAAAAGTCGAAAAGGGGCGTAATTCAGACCCATTAAAACACATTATTTATCGCTGGAGTCAATGGGAAAGCGAAACCTCAAAAGACACAGGTGTGTGACGACATGCAGTTTATGACGTCATCATAGTGTGACGTAATTTATCTCGAGCGCGTCAATAACACAGTCGGTTGGAGTAGGCTAGACAGTACGTCACGCAGACCAAACGATCCGTGTTAAAAACATCGGGAAACTTATATTTACAGGCAGCATAGAGTTTAAAGGAGCTCGCTTTTCACGGTATCTCTTTATTTGTTGTGTTTTGAAGCGCTTCTGAAATTGTGTTATTATTTTCTTAACCTTTTGAAGAAAGTCTTTGGCTGGCTGGCTAAAGTGTAATGTGCCACTAAATATCTTACGACACAAACGTGCGTCAGTCCTAAACAAAAGGTCCTGTTAGTTCAATACGCCTATTGAGAAAAGCATTATTGCAATGTCATTGAAATCGCCTCTCAGAAACACTTTCAATGACGTGTGAAATGATACTATTGTATTCCAATTTTATTTAAAATGCTATCCATGCATATCAGTTTTTACTTAAAATATATGAACATAGATCCACCAAGTTGTTTGGTAAACCGGTCGATTTATCAAGTTTTTGTAAGTTTATCTGTGTTTGATGGCGATACGGGCGACTTTTATCATTTATAAGTTGATTCTAACAATGTTAAAGCATAGCCCGTTACTTACAAATACCAATCTGAATGGTTTACTGATGGTTTAATACAGGTCTCCAATTTAGCTTTGCAATGATTATAATGTCCCAGAGAACGGAATGTACAATACTGTATTGTATTGTTTATAGATAAATAGTTTGATATCCGCCTAGTTTAGTTATATTAAGTCAGTAAATAAGTATGTTATGCCTTTATGTTTTCAGTCCAAACAAGTACAGACGGCCAGAGATCTGTGAAGGGATCATTGAAGACCAGCATTGTTGAATCAGGTAAGAAATCGGTTGTGACATCGCTACAGACTATCTCTGCTAGACTGTTGAAAGCTGAAAGTTCCTAGGCTTGGTTTGGAATTTTGATTGAAATCAATTATAATTAATCGAAGTGCTGCTCCATTTCAATGGAATGTAGAAATGATAAAATACGGACGGGGAGATGACGCACATGATAACGGAAAACAGCAAGGGGCTTGAAAAGAACAGTGTGTCTGAATTTCATGAAGTATCCAATCTATGCAAAACGTAGATATATGCACATTTACCATACTGTTTAACTAATAAACAGGTTAAATCAATTACTCGAAGTTTTCCTGTAACAAAACAAATAGTTAATTTTACATAATAAGTTAGTTTTAAGTAGTAAAAAATGAAAATGTTGATAAAATAGACCACCTCAACTGGTAAAGTAGGATTTGTCTTCATTTAAATGTATGCAGATTCGGCCATATCTTAATGTGGAGCTGCGCATGTGTGTTACTGCAATAAAAATCGATTTAGAGCAACTATGTGTGATTTCACAGAAAAGAAATAACTGATCTTCTTACTTGTGTCTTTCTTCATTTCAGTTACCAAGAATTGGATTTGAAAGTGACAGAGACAAGGTGATATCGGGTTATATATTTTCCAGTCAGGTAATGATATCTATGGTCTGAAACTATTCTCGTCCCTTGCTAATTAAGTATCTCAGAGCTGTTAAGAACGTAACCAGACAATCCGATTTGTTATTCATTTTTTATTATAAACTTTAAATCTATGTTAAACATCGATTAAAACGGAAATTTAAATGTAATTGAATTAACGATGATTGCTTCATTGATAGTTAGCCAGTACTCGCGAAAATTTGTATTTTCACCTCGCCACTAAAGGGGATCAAACCCAGTATCATCAGTACCAAGGGCAGACGCTCTACCAATGCATTACTAGACATCAGATTCTAATTACCTTATTATTAGATCAATCATATCGATCTGTTTGATTTGAATGGATATTGTCTTCGTATTCATGGAATCATTTAATAATAAGATTGTATAACCATGAATCTTGTTTTACAATATCGTTACAGCACGAAAAAACAATGGCAGAAAAACGAAAATTCCAAGAAGAGTCCGATGTGTCATCCGAGGACGAATTCTTTGATAGCTCAGAAGAAGAACATTCTAGCCTGTACTCGAACGAATCATCATCCGAGGACGAATCAGTCGATAGCTCAGAAGGAGAACATTCTAGCCTGGACTCGGATAGAGGGCGATTACGTTTTGACGAGATTTCCGAGGAGGATCTTAGCTCGGAGGCCCCTAAACGTCTGAAGACTGACATAAACAAACCATTGTGTGACCCTTGTCTTCTTGATAAATTGATCAGAGTCGTCGCTTCATATATGTGTTATATTTGTGGAAAACACTACTGTAACGATTGTTTTGGTGTGCATGACAAATCTCACGGCTTTATATGTGTGGAGAGTGAGGGTGAAAAGTTAGATGGAGAGATAGCTGACTTTGTGAGTTTTATGATGAATGAGAGCGATGATGAGAGCGAGAAGAAGTTATTTGAAGATGACGTTTGTGTGTGTGATTATGTGGGCACAAGACATGGATTAGATAAGGATAAGAAATATACTATACATGGAATAACTGGATACGCGTATAAATGGTGGGTAGTTAGTGATTTTCGTAATTCTTGTATACAAGTCTTTAGTTTAGGGTCTAACGTGCTACAACGTTATATAAGGCTTGACTCTCGACCGTGGGCTGTTACGGAAATAATAGTCGAAAATAAAAAGACTGAACAGGACTCAGCGTCCTGCAGTGAGACTACTATTTCCGAAACAGACAATAAACCGGATAGAAAACATTTGTTAGCAGTCACGTTACCATGGACACATTTAATATTAATTATAGATTTGGGTAAAAACCCGGCCGTTATACACAGTAAAATCAAAACGGAGAAACCATGTGATAGTATAGATTTTTATGACGGCAAGATTTATATCGTCTGTGGGGAACCTTCTGGCGATTCTCCCCGTTCTGTATATATAATGTCTGTAGAAGGAATCACGTTAAAAACATTCCAGACTGATATCCTCGAGTCTTGGTCTTACTTAACTGTTCTAAACGGGAATATTTACATGACAAATCCCAATAACCACAGAGTCGTTTGTTACAATGATGAGGGGTGGGTTCTGCACGAAATTAGAATTGACGGGTCACGGCCTTGGGGTATTTGTGTTGACCGGAGTGAAGATAAAGTTTATGTTAGTTCATGGGGGCAAGACAATGTGTACGAACTGAGGTCTGATCTGAGTCGATATAAACCAGTCTTAGATCAGCCAACACGTTATATCGAGGGACCCCGGGTGATGTGTTTCTACAGTGATAAACTGTACGTCGGCCATGGGTCAGAGTCTCATGTTACTGTGGTCCGACTTCTGTAACCTCACCCTTCCATCCTCCTCTAGTATATTGACATCATATAACCTTACATCAATGGTCACACATCATGTCGACAGTCATAGTATGTTCTTTTGTTGCCATGGTTACCGTTTATTGCAGAACTTGAATGTGTTGTTATCCAATTGTGTGTACATAGAAGGTTAAAAATGTTGATAGGTCTACCCCATTTTTTTTTTATTTTTTTTGTAAAATAATTAACAGATTCACGATCGATTTAAAGCTTTTATTAAGTATGTGTCGTAAACGTTCTTCTTTTAAGTTGTCAACAACTATCTCCGTTTTTACATGATTGTTTAATGTCATTTTCAACATTTTATAAATAGCTCCTCAGGGCAATTCATTTTATATAAACTTGATGGCGAATCATTAATAATACTATTTAATTGATCTAAAAGCATACATTTTAAAATCTATAATCAATATTTGATACGTGACTGCAAATCGATATCATGCTGGCTGGCCATGTCGAATACAAATGGATTTTATCCGGTAAACACTGTTACATCAGTGCTACTGCTTATTGCTCACCATGAATCTCCATTGCTGTCATTTAAGAATAATTGCAGACTACCTGTCAATTTAATTTTACAATTTGATTATTCTACTTCAACTCTCAGATATTGTAACTAGTTTATGCCTTTTTAGTTACAACATCTGGGTATTACTATTATATAACAACTTATGATAATTCATGTTTTGTGTACATGTGTGTCAGAGAGACGGGACGTTTTTATGTGTGCGTGTGGGTGTGTGGTATAGGGTGTTGGTTTCCAAGTGTGTGTACATAGCTTACTTACAGTTCTCCGCCATAATTATTGTAATACATCTTACATACTCGATTAGTAGGAAGAAATATCATCTTCACTCTTAAAGTGCTGGAACGGATTTTATGCTTATGCAAACATTTTAGATCCAGGCCAGCCGCCTAGTAAATTGGGTACTTGCCTGTCATCTAACTTTTTTGCGTCTCTGAGTATCGTTTCTCATCAAAATTAAGCATTTATCTAAGGTTTTGAAAGGCGGACGACACAAAAATCTATTGTTCTGTTAAATTACGCCATAAGTATTCGTAAAAATCAAATGGCGTACATGTCAGAATCGGGTTAGGGTCCAAGCCAGCCATTCGATGTTAAAATCTAGTACACTGACGTCATATTGTAAACATGATTACGTCACTTGGCCATAATTATGACGTCATTCGCCATTCGGGGAATCCTGCAGGTCTAGTTTGAGTTCGATTTTTTTTCGCAAACACATTTGAAAATATTCACGATCGCTTTAAACATTTTATCAATTATGAAGCTTAAACGTTCTTGTTCTTTTAAATCAATATGCATACACATTCTCTATAATCCAGGCCAGCTATAATCAATAAATATGATACGTGACTTCAGATCGATATCATGCCGGCTGGCCATGTCAAGGACAAATATTATCTATCCGGTTGACACTGTTACACCAGCGTTACAGTTTATTGCTCACCATAAATTGCTATTGCGTGCTGTTCTTTTAGAGTAAATGCAGTCTACCTGTCCATTTATATTTTGATTATTCTACTTAACTCCCCAGATATTGTTACTAGTTTATGCCTTGGTAGTTACAACTTCTAGGTATTATATAACAACTTATGATAATTTATGTTTTGTGTACATGTGTATCAGAGAGATGGGACGTCTTTATTTATGAGTGCGTGTGGGTGGTATAGGGTGACCATGCTTTATTATGTTTGAGTATGGAAAGGTTATGTGTGTAAGGTTACATGGTTGATAGTCTACATTTCTTTTGCAAAACAATTAATACGGATTCACGATCGCTTTAAAGTTTTTTATTAAGTATGAATTGCACACGTTATTTTTTATATCAATATGGAATCAAAATCTATCTCCGTTTTGACATGATTGTTTAATATCCTTTTCAACATTTTTGAAATATCTTCTCAGGGCAAATCATCTTATATCAGCATGATTGCTTGTCATTAATACTACTATTAAATTTATCTAAAGGCATACCTTTTAAAATCTATGATCAATTTTTGATACGTGACTGCAAATCGAAATCATGCTGGCTGGCCAAATCAAGGATAAATGTATTTTACCCGGTAAACAATGTTACAGCAGTGATACTGCTTATTGCTCACCATCAATTTCTATTGCATGCTGTCCTTTTAGAGTGACTACAGACAACCTGTTCATTTAAAATTCGATTTTCATACTTTAACTCTAAGAAATTGTGACTATTTTATGCGTTGGTAGTTAAAATATATGGGTATTATATTACAACTTTTGATAATTCATGTTTTGTGTACATGTGAGAGAGAGAGAGAGAGAGAGACGGGACGTTTATGTGTATGTTTGGGTGTGTGTGTCCATGTGTCTGCCAGTGTTTTGTTATGTTCGAGTGAGGTAAGGCTATTTGTAGGTCGTTCGGAGTATTTTTGAATTCTTGCATGATGAGTGTAACACATGACATAAACAGCATTTGATAATACAGCTTTCTATTTTGTGCGTTCTTATTCCCAATTAGATTCCCAAACACCGTCCGTTGTTACATATATAGAAATAAATCACGTAACCCACATCAGTGTTTTCTTACAACATCATGAAATCGTGTCTTCAAAAAGTGAGAATCTGGATTAGTCTTTGCAAACTGCAGTTCTATCCAATTTGCACTTTTTGCCGTCATTAATTGTCCTATCCCCGTCATTATCTGACCAATTGTCCAAACATCATATCCTGAAAGTGTTGGAATTCACCTTCACCAAAATAGAAAGCATGTCCAGTATTCATATCCAGTCCTTTGTGGTTTATATCCGGAAAGACGAAATGTCGGAATTTATTATCACCAAAGTTGGAAACATGACCAGTATATCAAGTCCTTTTTGGTTTATATCCGAAAAGACGAAATGGTGGAATTTATTATCACCGAAATAGGAAACATGACCAGTATATCCAGTCCTTTTTGGTTTATATCCAGAAAGACGAAATGTCGGAATTTATTATCACCAAAATAGGAAACATGACCAGTATATCCAGTCCTTTTTGGTTTATATCCAGAAAGACGAAATGTCGGAATTCATTATCACCAAAATAGGAAACATGACCAGTATATTCAGTCGTTTGTGGTTTATATTCGGAAAGACAAAATGTTGGAATCTTTTTATTATCACCAAAGTTGGAAACATGACCAGTATATCCAGTCCTTTTTGGTTTATATCCAGAAAGACGAAATGTCGGAATTTATCCTGATTAAATTAGAAATGTATCCAAACACTTATCCAGTCGATTTTTCGATTCATGACACAAGGGGTCCCAGGTTCAAACTTTATCAGCGGCACTGGTATATTTTGGAAGTGTCATTTGGCAAGACACTACATAGCCTTGCTTAGTCATGGTGAATTCCAGAAAAGCCGTAAAATAACAAAATACAGTTGAAACGGCGTTAAAGCCTAAGTTATAAGATGAAATAGCGAAAATTATGTTTACGTATGATCTACAGAGATTTCGCCTACAATGAAACGTATGGCAAACCAGTTTGAGAAATCACCAACAAAGCGAATGTATGTTGATTATAATTTTTGTTGATATATAATAATTATTTTCGATATATATTGATATCGTACTGGTTTTAGTGTTCGTTCTCAAAAATATCAAGTTACGAAAAAAAAAATAGATTAAAGTGGGGTACCGGATAGACATAGAAGAAGAACATTTAAATGATTTTATTTCAACCGAAGCATTTACTGTTCATGGTTGACAAAGAATATAACAAAATACATATACACAGATCTCGGCAACTTAGCAACCATGTTTAATGCTAAGGATTCCGAAAATGAATATCGTGTACAAACAATACATAAGGAAACACATCTTGCATCGAACTTTGTGTTTCGTTTTATTGAAGTGTGAAATACATTCACGGTACATTTGTAGGCGAAATCGTCAGTAGGCGTAATCTCCGACACCCTCCCTGGTCGTTCATCTTGACTCAAGAAGTGTAAGCAGTACTTTGTTTTATATTAAAGTATTTTGGAGAAAGCACCAGAAAGTGGCTGTTATATGTTAATGAAGCGAGAAATGTGTTTTTCAAGACCTTTACAAAATTGATGGACAAATTATTCATAAAGAACACACCAATCGCTCCATAATGTATCCGGCTTGGCCCTAAATCGGGGTCAATAAAATTGAAATTAACAGCAGGAATGTTTTGATTAGTTAGGAAAGTTTAATAAAATTTGAATTAAAATGTCCTTTCATCAACTGACATACTGAAAAACACCAATCACAACTTAAACAAGAGTAGTTGGAATCTTTTCTTTCTTAAAGTCACACTATTGGTGAAGATATCCCTTGCTAACGCACCAGAAATGAAAAATAGTCTTGATAATCAGTTACTGTTATTTAACTGTAGAACAAAATGTCCCTTTGAATATTATATGGCACTTGTTTTTGGGTCCAAGTCGGCTGCAACATTCAATGTACATGTACATGTCTCAATCAATGCTGTCTAGGTGGTTTCCCTTGATGAAAGTGTACCTGCAATTAAAAGAAAATAGAAAAAAATCAAAAATCTTTTTTAACAATATTTGCATACAACAGATACAAGTAACGCATAAATGGGTCACTTCGACATATATTGTCTATTTTTAGTTTTTCATCCCATCATAAAGGTTGTGTGTGCATTTTTCAATATGATAGAAGTTATTTCAGTCAAATTCTCAAACGACGAAACTATGATTAATATTGGAAAGCTGGTTTCTACCCTGCAAAAGAGATTTGACGTCATAAGGACGACGTCTAACACGCGTTTAATTATCGTTCATAAATGGCGTTATAAACGCAGTAGGCGGGAATCTGGGGCCCGAAAAGAGGCTTAAAAAAGAAGTTCTTTTACCCCAAAGGGTAGCAAATTTTCATTGATGTTTTTAAATAGCCTAAATTATCCCTGAAAGTTTTAGAGGGGATGCCACTTCTGAAAGTGGTGCAGATTTTTAAAAAATGAAGTTTTGTAACATGACCGTCATTTGCTTTTGTTCTTTTTCTTAACATCACTAATATATACAAATTGCTCATTCTACCATATTTATCATCCATTGACAGCATTGAATCAAATTAGTTTGCATGGAATATATAATATATTGGTATTTTGAGGCCTTGATTATCAAAAATAGATATTTGAATGTCAATTTTGACATTTTCCTGCTGCTTTTGTTGCGTCTTTTTGTGAAATGTTATTCAACAATTTTACATGAGCACTATGTATTTACAATATATTGAGTAATATTATGAGTAAAGGACTAATTCATGTAGTTTTTGATCTAGATTTATGCAATTTTCCTTAAGACAATTTGATTTTAATAAGTTTGCTGAGGGCAATATTATATGCTTGCATATGTTACATATAAACGCCTACTTTTGGACTCACTTGAACTAAAATGTATAGCAACAGGGTGGTTACTTGTAGTTGGCATTGGCACTTATGTTACTGTATACCATCAACACATTCTGTTTGTGACAATCTTTATTAGTTTTCCGACAGATATTGTTAAACAAAGTGGTTATAACATTAGATTTTGTTTGAAATCATTTATGAACAAGAACTTATATTAATCAAATAAAACCAGCGGCCTCCATGAATGGTCACATAAGGTTGATGAAATTCGTGATCTTTTAATATTGCACTAAATTATTATGAAAAGCTCATGGAGAAGCTTTTTGAATTCTTTTTTACAATGTACAAATCAACACTTAGCCTTAGATTAATTAGAGATCATGTCTAATTAAGACAGCAGAGGAGACAATAATAGCCATTTAAAATGCTTTACCATTATGTACTGCATGTATTGCCTTATCAAAAAAGCGTCATATTTGCAATTATATGAGTATCTTACAAAACGCACACTTTATGTATGCATTATTTGCATAGCTTACATCATTGTTATTTCACAATGAATTATCATTTGAAGACCTTGGTTTTGTCATTTTAAGCCATTTCAAACCTGGTTACTTTATTTATATCACTCTGTCATAAGGTTTCCTTATGCGTTTTTGTGTTGATTTCACGTCATGTCTGGTGCTTAATCATCTTCACCACTCTCTGAATACAAGTAATTTTCTAGTCTATTCATACAGGTTTCATCATCACACAGACATGCGTTGGAAAACCAGAACACCAGTCTTTCTTTCAGCAACTGCATCGTCGCGACAGGCAGTTTGTTTTGCATGTGCACCATTCCCCAAATGCCTTCGATTTCAATCTGTTCACATATTTTTTCAAGAATCTGTGAGCTCTTATTTCTCTGTTGTATGATTTTCATTTTAGGATGACCTGTACAACATTAGGGCCATACACATTTAATTCCACAAAAACATCTCCAATCCATTCTCCTCCATAATCTTTCCTTTATCATCCTTGAAGTTCATGACCCTTAGCATTCCCCCATTTCCAAGTTATCATTTTGGAACTCATTCATATTCTTCCATTTGATTAAGCGAGCTTTATCATATATGTAACATATGTCAAGTTTGGACCAAGGGCTGGGAACATTCTCTTGAAAGTGTAGATAGTATTGTATTTTGTGGCAGAGGATGTGATCAATGGATAATAACCAATTTGGGATTTTAGGATTGCTTGATTTGTGACCCACTTTTGCATAAAATACTGTCCCCCTGGCAATTAATTTTCAAGGCAATCAATGTCCATTTTGAACAGTTTGGTAGGCATCATTAGCAATTCAGTAAATAAGTTGTCTAAGGCTCTTTCATCTCTGTACTCCTCTAAACAGGAAAAGAACCGCCGTATGTTGGTCTTTCCCTAAAATACAATGGACCAGGTAATTTTCAAGGACATTCCAGTATCTCAGAGGTCCTCACGGGTGGCCTGCTGTTTTCATGCATTGGGTTTTTGTTGTTGTCAACTTCATACATAACCATTTTCACAATGTCCAGGTGTTAACCATCAAGTGACTCTGCAGCTCTGTTGAAGTAGTCTCCAGCTGCCCAAATTGTAACACATGATGTTATGTTTGCAGCTACATGGACTACCTTTTGTCCACAGTAATAGCCAAACAAGTGTTTATGCGTTCTACATCATCATAGCTGATGCTATGTCCATTTGTATTCACCAATGCAATTGCTCATTGGGACTGCGTAAGCTGATGGATTGCAAAACCAAGTCCTACACATGTATATGGTTTGGTATCTTGCATTTGCTACCTGATTGTATAAATGATATCTTGACATATCAACAACACGTTTTTGATGCAGTGAGGGACACTTCTCCTTTATGTAGGACGGTTTCCGGTTTCACATTTTCCTCGGCCAAAAGTATCCAAGCAGGAAAAATAGAGAGCTCATGTAGCACTATTTTCTCCTCTTATTCAATGGTTATCATAGAAGGGTCGAGAGGCTGGACTTCAATACAATTCAATTAAAGTCACACTTCTTTAATCGTAGTAACAGTGCAAAATAAAAACAAAATCCCCATGAGGTATTGGTTCATTCTCTCCTAGCAGATCAGATTTTAGCTTTGTACAGTTAATGCCCCTTTTTAGGTTTGCTGCATGGTTGATAACGTCTTCAAGTCTAAGATCATTATCAACAATTATGTCAGGATTCCCTTTAAGATGTAATTTAAGAAATTTCAATCTGTGAGCATAATGTACTCAATTTTGGCTTTGAGTTTATTGTACCCGACTTTTTCCTTCCTCTATTGGCATCAATTTACCCAACAGTGTGTGGTACATATGCAGCAAAACAGTAAGATCTCGATGTTTTTCACTGATAAGATTCTCCAGTACTGTATTGTGCACATTTTCATTGTCAATGCTACTGCACTCTTTGAAATATTGCTTAGTTTAAACTTATTTATTTTACATCGATTGTGAAACAAGTTTTTACAATATTTATAAATCATGCTCGATTCTGCTTCCTGGATACATAACCAGTACTCACGCTGAATATGGATAGATGAAAGGTTGCAGGGCAGATCCCGCTACTCACGGGATTCAAACCCACGACACTCACATCCCGAGGCTCAGGCTCTACCCCTTGACCACTACCCTCCTCCATCTTGCTTAATGTACCTGCTGTGAAATTCTCTGTGATAGTTAGCTTCATTGGCAATAAGTTTGCTATAATCACCCACTTTGCAGTCGAAATGTGTATCACACCCTTCTCTTGTTCTGCTCTCTAATGTTTTGCAAAATTCGAATGTTGCAACATCGATCAACTGCTCGTTTTTCTTGAACGATTTTTTATCACAAAAAAATGCAAAGATCTTTCCAGTTGAATGATCGCCTTCATAAAAGAATACAGACCCTTTGAATCGTTGTCCTGGTTTTGTTGTTTCAGCCTCGGTGTATGGTGATTTCTTTTAAATGTGCTATAGCAGCTTTTGTGCAAAATGATTTCCTTATTTGGGTCACTCATTTTCAGGCAACAACTTCATTTTATAACAATGTTGTCAAACTATCTTTTTGTGTCACTATCACCGCTTCATCTCAGCTCTGTAGTGTATCAAAAAAAAAGCTTTGGACTCCTTGACTTGGTGTATTTCTGATAGGCTCATCGGTGTCATTTTTGAAAATTATGCACGAGTATGCTTCACGCTTTCTTTTAAAAGCAAACTAGCGCTCAGAAAAACTGCAAAACTGGATAAGATGAGTTACAGATTAAGATAGAATGTGTTAAAACAAAGCGAAACATCACTTGATCAAGAAAATATAACGCCTGCACTATTTATTATTTATTTTTCAAAGTGCTATTTTTCACAAATTTGGTGCCCTGCAATTGAACTTCATAGTTTACATTCGGGTAACATCTGAAATAGCAAGGAGAGCTCAGATTAACGAGTGTGGATCACCTTGTTAGAATATTCACGTGAAACACATAAAAATACTGTCATTTTTCCAATATAAACAACGTTAACATAACATGGAGATTTTTTCGGGGTTTATTGGTTCCTGGAGTTTCTCGGTTGACGTAGTTTTAACGCTAATTGTAAACAAACCTTAGAGTAATCACTCTTTTAAAAGCATCATGTTAATGTGTTACCTTCTCAATTCCTCTGTAAAAGGGAATTTAAAGTCCTTTTGAATGCATTTTCAATTATTCGAGGACTTTCACAATTCTAGTGTATATAAGCGCAAGTATTGCTTTAAATGTTTCACGTTCAAAGAACTTTATCATTGTTTTCATCAAAACTACTTGTGTTTACCCGAAAATAAAGTAAAACATCTTTAGACACTATGTAAAGTCTGTTTATAATTGTTCATGGAAAAAACCAAATTCATTTTTTTATTTTTCAAGAATATCATTGTTTTATGGTGGGTGGGGTAACAAAATGGGCCGTAGCAAAAATCTGCACCACTTTCATTTTTGGCATCCCCCCTAAATGGACATCTCTATACCTCTACTACACCCTGGCTCCAGCAGAAATTTTCTACCTTTCGGGGTAAAAGAACAAAATATTTTCCAGGGCTAGAGACCCGCCTACAGGGCGTTATTACAATTCAAACGTATCATTTATTTTTTTAAATATTTTGAAACACTACATGTAAGGCTGAATATTGTTTTATTTATATTTCAAAATCTAAATTAAGTACAAAATTTAAACAAGTAACGACGAAATCATTCTTCGTCAACCCTTGGACATGTCTCGTCTTGGTGAGACGGACGAACATATGGCCTAACTGTCTTAAACAGGTACATGGTACAGGTACTGCCTCTCTCTGGTGAAACCAGCAGGTCATATAATGGCTGGGAAGGGGTCAGTTTGCGCAGCCTTGAGAATCTTGATTTTTGTCTCATGTGTATTGGATGCCTCGCACACGAAGACCGCCTCTTTTTCTGCTGCCGTCACTCGGAACGTATGGAATTTTTGTATTCCCTTGACAGCCAGGAAAGACCGACTCAAATACGATTTACAGTCAAACCTGTGAAATAACAAACATTTAAGCACGAGTTATAGCATTCATTTAGTTAGACTTTGTGGGTAGGATAAAGCTGAGACTTTTACACAACACGTCGAGTTTTCGAGTTTTTGAAAACAAAATACATGTTCCTAATATCGGAAAAATATGTATTATGATGACTGCAATAGTATTACCATTCCCAGCTATGTTCCCCATTGGGTTTCTTGAACGAAACGTGGCGGTTGGTGCAGGTGGATTTGTCCACAGTCTCGGCAAGCTGAGAGAGACTATCACAGTCTCGTCGTCTATAGTTTTTTATCCTACCAAATCTCCCGTCAAAGAGGCATCTATCAAGAAACACACAAAAAAATCGACTTTCATGTATTTTAGATTCTATTATAATTGTGTATACTCGCTGTATGTTTTCGCGCGTTTATACCACGCTACCACTCTTTAAGAAATCGAAAACGTAAAAATTAGCATAATTATTCATGTCTATACTTTCTTTCTTATGAATGTTGACGTTAGTTATTTTAGAAATCCCATTTCTAATTGTGTCTTAACTGTGACAATAAGTACAAAAATGAGCCAGACTAACTTTGTGTGGCCAGGCATCTGCATTTTCAGCTCTATTTCCTCATGAAGACCACGGTGTACTCTCCAGCACAGGTAGGCCTAAACAAAGCGATTTTTATTCTGACCTGAAAATACATAATCTTAATCTTTGATTAAGCTATGTTGGATATCAGTCTATAGAACAAAATCTGAAACTATATGTACTGTCTAATGGAGGCATAAACGCTTTCGTTGTGCAACATATGTCATTCTATGCAAGTTTATCAAATGAGCTTGTAAATGTTTGCGTAATGAGACATGTACATCTATTTCTTTTTAAACGACATAGAATTTAGTTATAATAAACAGAAATCTCTAAATTACATATCTATTTTTTGGCGATATAACCAAACAGTGCATGTATTACCTGCACATTGTCTGCACTTGGGCCCATCTGCTGACTGTGGTGGGGAACTGCAACATTATGCGCATAGTCAAATGTGCAGTGCACATTTGTCAACTCTGTGCTAAGAGGCGGAACAGGACCCTCCGTCAGCTCCATACCAGAGACCTCTGCCAACGCCTGTCGTATATCCTGCTTACATACGTCCTTTTCTCTTATGGCAATCTGCAAACATTCAGTGTAATGAGTCTCTGTAATTGTGTTAGATACTCATGCGGATATGTGCATATGTGTATGAAGATACCGTCAGTTTCTCATTGAATGCGTACGTATATCTTAAGTGTATACAAAACTGCAATCTAATTAGCGTCTTATTGACATTAAGATTAATTACTTTTAATATGGTTTAACAATGTAACTTCAGCTTTTTTATACTGTACATAACTATAACATAAACACCGACCTGTGTTTTTTCGAGAAAAATATTTATACAAACTACTGGCGCACAGAACTGATACAGTAGCGGCATCACACATTAATATGCAAGTCATTGCGCACTATTAAGAATCACCCAGTTTCTATTTGACCGGACCCTTGAAGAACAAACACATACCTCAACAAGTGTCCCGAGAGATTTTGTTCCTTCCAACTTATCGCGGTCACTATCAGAGTCTGCTATCCTGTTCTTGAGCAATTGGCAAACATCCTCTTTTGGTGTCATGATTCGTATGTGTGGGCAGCACTGTCTCCAGACACCTTTGAATGATGACAGGCCCAGTTGTCGGATGGGAGCTGTAAGACAAGCTTCGCTGTAGGCTTTGTCGAGGGCTCGTTTCGTTGTACTACATGACAGATATACGGGTGGTGCCTCGTCATGTCCTCTTGGAGCCGCTACCATAGGCAAGCCGAAAAGTTGAGCATGGTGTAGCAAGAAGTCCACACAGAACTTAACTTTACCAAACCTTAAGGCGTTGTGTGGTTTTCTCCCCTTGTTCCCGTGGATACGCGGCACAGCTCCGTTGGAAGTTACGTGTTTTATGATATTGCGAAGAGTCTTTTGACCGATGTCAATAACGTATAAAAATACAGCCTTGCATACAAGTCGTCCATTAAACATTAACCTATAACGTGTCCTTCTCATCTTTCCCAGCCTTGTCTCATCGTTTGTGTATTTCTGTAAACTGGCAATAATGAACATTTCCTTTTCCGACTTTTCCATCTCTCTTAATGAAAGTCGATGCTCCTCCACCTCCTCTTTATCAAGTTCCTTCATGAAGTCTACCTTACACGTACATCGTACCGTTTTCACAGAAGGTTGTCGGACTTTCCCTCATCTTCTGGTCTCTCTGCATTCAATCCATACTCGGCAAACAGGTCATCTAGGTACTTAAAAAAAGTATGAGAAGAAAATCATGCATAGACCGCTATTTCATCTAAGTCTAAGTCTAACTACAACATACAATCAATTATACTTGAGGTGTTTTATATAGGTCTTGTATCGTATGTTAACAAGGATGAATTTTTGCAAGAAATGTAACAATAGCGATTTTACATATATTCATCCATTTTGTCCGTATCGATAAATACTACAGTTTAAATATCGAAAAAATGACATTCCAGAGAAACTATACACTGCAATCGCGGCACAGAACCGCTAGGCCATGTTGACTTCTCGTATGCAAGCAATAATAATAAATGGAGGATATTTGTAATTTTCAGTATATGATCGAAATATGTTTCATCGAGTGACCTTAAGAGCTAAGGTCATAGCTCACAAGACTGTACTGAGCAACCATGTTTAGAAAAAAAGGACATGTCATAGCAACATGTCCCTTTTTCCCCTCCTTTCTCTCCATTGTTTTAACCTTTACTTCCCCCAAAAGTTCATCTCTAGTTATTGTTTTAAGATGTGTAAAGACCATCTTTTGTTTGATATAGAGGTTGATTTTGCCTTTTTATTGGAAATAACATTCCAAAACGAATATATGACTACTTGAAACATAATATTCCCTTTTTATTGGAGTGAATATTTTCAGTCAACATGCATTCTTTTCAGTAGACATTGGGAATTTATATTATTTTTCTGTTGGTTTTTGCAGTAAAAAGGAATTACTAGTTTCAATAATGATATATCATTATTTGAAATGCATTGTTATCCCTTTTGATTAATGCTCTATGGTCCAATTTCACACACACCAATAAGAAAATCATATCACTAAAACATTCCTTTTAAGTCTTTATAAATAAAGCATTGTACAAACCAAATTTTCCTCTGCTTTTATAAGGGCTTGGAACCTTCCTGTGCAAGTCTTCAAACATTGGCATTTAATTTACCATATGTATCAAACATGTCGCAAGGCAGCATTAAAGTTTGGTTTTTAGAACTGAATAAATGTCACAATAAATATTCAGTATTCACAAACTGAGAAATGATCATAAGAGTCAACGTTTTTCTCTGATAGGTCCATAAAATGAGAGGATGTAAAGAATCGATATCCTGTATTAATGAAATGTCCAAACTGATGATATGAACTCAGTTATCAAGTTTTGGCAATGATGTTGAATGCCCAGGATGAAATGTCCATATGAAATGAATAGGTGTTTTGCACTGTTGGGATGTGCACACAAATAAGATGATCCTGTATGATAGAATGCATTCACAGATGAAATTGTCAATGAAAAAATGTCCTGCATGAAAAATGTTCTGTATGATAAATTATCCAAACTGATGAGATGATCAGAAGAATAAATATTCAGTATGATAAGATGTCCGAACTGAGGAGACGATCTGAAGAATAAATGTTCAGTATGATAAGATGTCCGAAATGATGAGATAATCTGAAGAATAAATGTTCAGTATGATACGATGTCCGAAATGATGAGATGCTCTGAAGAATAAACTTTCAGTATGATAAGATATCCGAAATGATGAGACGATCTGAAGAATAAACGTTCTGTATGATAAGATGTCCGAAATGATGAGACGATCTGAAGTATAAATGTTCAGTATGATAAGATGTCCTAAATGATGAGACGATCTGAAAAATACACGTTCTGTATGATAAGATGTCCAAACTGATGAGACGATCTGAAGAATAAACGTTCAGTATGATACGATGTCCGAACTGATGGGACGATCTGAAGAATAAACGTTCAGTATGATAAGATGTCCGAACTGATGGGACGATCTGAAGAATAAATGTTCTGAATGATAAGATGTCCGAAATGATGGGACGATCTGAAGAATAAACTTTCAGTATGATAAGATGTCCGAACTGATGGGACGATCTGAAGAATAAACATTCTGTATGATAAGATGTCCGAACTGATGGGACGATCTGAAGAATAAACTTTCAGTATGATAAGATGTCCGAACTAATGAGATAATCTGAAGAATAAATGTTCAGTATGATACGATGTCCGAACTGATGGGACGATCTGAAGAATAAACTTTCAGTATGATAAGATGTCCGAACTGATGAGATGATCTAAAGAATAAATGTTCAGTATGATAAGATGTCCGAACTGATGAGACGATCTGAAGAATAAACGTTCTGTATGATAAGATGTCCAAACTGATGGGACGATCTGAAGAATAAATGTTCAGTATGATAAGATGTCAAAAATGATGAGACGATCTGAAGAATAAATGTTCTGTATGAAAAGATGTCCGAACTAATGAGACGTTCTGAAGAATAAATGTTCAGTATAATAAGATGTCCCAACTGATGAGATGATCCGAGGAATAAACGTTCAGTAGGAGAAGATGTCCAAACTGATGAAAGGCACTGAAGAATACATGTTCTGTATGATAAGATGTCCGAAATGATTTGATGATTTGAAGAATAAATGTTCAGTATAATAAGATGTCTGAAATGATGAGACGATCTGAAGAATAAATGTTCAGTACGATAAAAAGTCTATCTGATGAGACGATCCGAAGAATAAATGTTCATTTTGACAAGATGTCCCAATTAATGAGACGATCTGAAGAATAAATACTCAGTATGATAAGATGTCCGAAACGATGAGACGATCTGAAGAATAAATGTTAAGTATGATACGATGTCCGAAATGAAGAGACGATCTGAGGAATAAACTTTCAGTATGAGAAGATGTCCAAAATGATGAGACGATCTGAATAATTATTGTTCAGTATGATCCGATGTCCGAAATGATGACACAATCTGAGGAATAAATGTTCAGTATGAAAAGATGTCCGAAATGATGAGATGATCCGAAGAATACATGTTCAGTATGATAAGATGTTCGAAATGATTTGATGATTTGAAGAATATATGTTCAGTATGATAAAAAGTCTATCCGATGAGACGATCTGAAGAATAAACTTTCAGTTTGATAAGATGTCCGAACTAATGAGACGATCAGAAGAATAAATGTTCAGTATGAAAAGATGTCCGAAAAGATGAGACGACCTGAAGAATAAATGTTCTGTATGATTAGATGTCCGAAATGATGAGACGATCTGAAGAATAAATATTAAGTATGATAAGATGTCCGAAAAGATGAGACGACCTGAAGAATAAATGTTCTGTATGATTAGATGTCCGAAATGATGAGACGATCTGAAGAATAAATGTTCAGTATAAAATGATGTCTGAACTGACTAGATGATCTGAGGAATAAACGTTCAGTATGATAATATGTTCGAAATGATGAGACGATATGAAGAATAAATGATCAGTTTGATAAGATGTCATAACTGCTGACACAAACTGAAGAATAAATGTTCAGTATGAAAAAGTCTATCAGATGAGACGACCTGAAGAATAAATGTTCTGTATGATAAGATGTCCGAAATGATGAGACCATATGAAGAATAAACGTTCAGTATGATAAGATGTCCGAAATGATGAGACAATCTGAAGAACAAATCTTCAGTATGATAAGATGTCCGAAATGATAAGACGATCTGAAGAATAAATGTTCTGTATGATCAGATATCCGAAATGATGAGACGATCTGAAATAAACATGTTCAGTATAATAAGATGTCCGAACTGATGAGATGATCTGAGGAATAAACGTTCAGTATGAGATGTCCAAACTGATGAGAGGAACTGAAGAATACATGTTCAGTACGATAGGATGTCCGAAATAATTCGACGATTTGAAGAATCAATGATCAGAATGATAAGATGTCCGAAATGATGAGACAATCTGAAAAATAAATGTTCAGTATAATAAGATGTCCAAACTGATGAGATGATCTGAGGAATAAACGTTCAGTATGAGAAAATGTCCAAACTGATGAGAGGAACTGAAGAATACATGTTCAGTACGATAGGATGTCCGAAATGATTCGATGATTTGAAGAATAAATGATCAGTATGATAAGACGTCCGAAATGATGAGAGAATCTGAAGAATAAATGTTCAGTATGAAAAGATGTCCGAACTGATGAGACGATCTGAAGAATAAACTTTCTGTATGATAAGATGTCCGAAATGATGAGACGATCTGAAGAATAACTGTTCAGTATGATAAGATGTCCGAACTGATGAGACGATCTGAAGAATAAATGTTAAAGGTCATATGTACAGGTTGGGTTTATTTCATAAAATTAAAATATGAAGTAAAAGAATCACATTGCAATTATTTGCAACATTTTAGCATAACGCATTACGTCATAAATCACCGTCATAGCGCACCGATTAATAAAAGTTCGTATGACTTACTTCCCTTTGCTGTGACGTCACTCATGATCCACTGAATGCGCCATGTAAAGGTTGTGAAGAGCGATCATTGGTTAAAATTGGTGTTTTTCTTCAAATAAACGATCCTAAAGTCATTGTTTGGATTGACAGCGCATTTTCTTTATTGAATATGATTCATATTATAAGAATATCAATTTGAAAAAAGATAAATTAATAACTTAACCCGTGAATATGAATGGATTTGTCATTGCGTAAACCTGTTAATATGAAAGGAACAGCTTGAAATTTGGACGATTTTCCTTGAAATAAATGATTCTTAAGTCAGTGTTTGGATTGACAGTGAATTTTCTATACTGGATATTTTTCCTATTATAAGAATATCCATTTGAAAAAAAAATCAGTGACTTAACGCGTGAATTTACAAGGATATGTCAATGCGTTCTTATGAAAGGAACGGCTTGAAATTGGGACGATTTTCTTCGAAATAGCAATCCTTTTGTCAATGTTTGGATTGACAGTGCATTTTCTTTATTGAATATGTTTCATATTATAGGAATATTCTTCTGAAAAAAAGTAAGTGACGTAACTCATAAATTTGAAAGGATTTGTAAATGTTTTCATATGTAAGAATCGGCTTGAAATTTTGACGATATTTGTGAAAACAGCTATTTTTATTAATATTTGTTGAAAAAAAAGAGTACTTTTTCGTCAATGATCGTGTATTAGCATTAAGGTTTTAATTGAGTAGTAAACAAAGACATACATCTGAATAAACGAATTGTCTTAAAACCGTACATCGTATCAGAGACATAGATAACAGAGATTGGCAACTCCTTCTTTACCTATAGCCGGTTTCTGCGATATCTCGCATGACGCGTTATTCAGCGAGACCTTTCGAGATCTGTCTATCGACGCAATTTTCAACTAAACGCGAAATAGGCAACACACATTTAAGCATGTTTTAAGTCATAATTTAATTATTTTCTTACCGAATTTACTACATTGTTATTGTTAGAAAGTTTCTCCATCCAACAAGACCGATCAGCAAGCGAATATCAAAGAAATAAACATGGCAAACTGCGACAAACTTGATTGAATTGTTCCACAAGTTCGTGGTTTGGTGCGATAAACGTGATAATTGAGTAGTTTTAGATTCAAACTGTTCTAAAGGAGGGTTTTTCAAACATTTCCAATTCAAGTCCATTTTAAAAAAAGGGTTTGTTTTTCTACATTTCCAAATTTTCAGTTTGATATTCCTTGTCATTTAGAAGTTATTTGGTACTGAATATGTCCATTTTACGACCCTAATGAGTTTAACCATCTTGATTTACAAGCAAAAGTTAACAAAGTTGTGCACAGTAAAACTAAAAAACTATGAACTGGATCATATCATACTTGACATTTTCCTGAAGTATTATTTTTGTTTTATGGTTGCCCGCATTTTTATAGTAATCTTCGCTTCCATAACGAAGTTATGCCAGGTTTACTTATTCACACAAGCATGATCAAGATTTCGGCCATTTTATTTTCAACCCAAATATTTCATACTTGTACAAATTAAATTGTTTTAATGGCGGTTTATTCAAACATTTCTAATTTTTGTCCATTTTAATGGGTTAATATGATTTTGTCGGTTTCCAAATTTTCAGTTTGATATTATTTGTCATTTAGAAGTTATTGTGTACTAAATATATCCCATTTACTACCTTAATGAGTTCAGCTATCTTGATTTCCAATCAAAAATTAACAAAGTTGTGCACAGTAAAACTAAAAAACTATGCACTGGATCATATCATACTTGACATTTTCCTGAAGTGTTATATTTGTTTTATGGTTGCCCGCATTTTTAAAGTAATCTTCGCCTCCATAACGAAGTTATACTAGGTTTACTTAACCACACAAGCATGATCGTAATTTTGGCCATTTTATTTTCAACCAAAATATTTCATTCTTGTACAAAGTAAAATGTTTTAATGGAGGTTTATTCAAACATTTCTGATTTATGTCCATTTTATTGGGATAATATGATTTTGTCGATTTCCAAATTTTCAGTTTGATATTTTTTGTCATTAAGAAGTTATTGCGTGCTCAATATTCCCCATTTACCACCTGAATGAGTTAAGCCATCTCGATTTCCAACCCAAAAGTTGTAGCAAGTAAAACTAAAAAACACTGCACTGGATCATATCATACTTGACATTTTCCTGAAGTGTTATTTTTGTTTTATGGTTACCCGCTTTTTTATGGTGAGTGTCTTGTTTATAACGAAGTTATACCAGGTTTGCTTTACCACACAAGCATAATCATGATTTCAGCCATTTTATTTTCAATCAAAATCTTTCATTTTTGCATCAATTAAAACTTAAATTGTGTGATTTGGATTTTATCAAACGTGTTATTACTGAAAACGTCTGAATGAGTTTGAATTGATCCCGTATTACATGCTGACTAAGTTTTATAGTTTCCCGTATTTTCAAAGTGTTATTCCTATATAAGAAGAAGAAAATCCATTCAATTAATGGACAAAAGAGAATGGATAGATCTTCCTATCCTATGATAAACTTTTCATTGACGGCAAGCGGTTTGTGCCTACGGAGTCGACGCGTTGAGTGGACGCCGGCAACCAGCTCACGTTTTTGTCATGAAACGTTCAGGGCCTTGTCAGTAAATTGAATGACTGTGATTTTTTAGATGTAATTAATAAATATGACATTCTTTGCTTTATTGAAACATGGTGCTCTAGGCTCACAAACGTTGATCTCAATGGATATTGTCATTTTAACTGTCCAAGACCTAAATCGAATAAAAAAGCCAAACGTTTTAGCGGTGGTATCATTACTTATTATAAAAAGTGTTTGTTTAATAAAATTGAATTGGTAAATAATAACAGTCACGGTATTGTCTGGATACGATTAAAGCAAGAGTCTTTCGGCGGTGTGAGCGACGTGTATATTTGCACGTGCTACATACCGCCTGAAGACTCTAGCGTCTATAAAAACCAATCGTCTTTTCTTTATGAGTTTGATTTCTTTGATCAACTTAATACTGATATAATACGGTATAGTTCTCTTGGGGAAGTGTTTTTAAATGGTGATTTTAACTCTAGAGTAGGTCAATGTGCGGACTATGTTGAAAACATTAATCTCGACCGTTATGTGTCGATGCCCTTCACTGATCACGAGTCACTTAGTTTGATCCCTCCACGTGCTTCTCAAGATAGTAACGTGAATCGTTTTGGTAACAGATTGCTCTCCCTTTGTAAGGAAAATAGTTTGTCTATTGTTAACGGGCGTCTCGAACCGGGGAACTATACCAGTTTTAATACAATCAAAAATAACAGAGCATCCAGTGTTGTTGATTATTTAATAACGAACCATGTCAATTTTGCTGTTATTTCTTTTATGAATATTATTGATCTTACTGAATTTTCAGATCATTGCCCTATTGAATTTGCACTTAATTACGAGCAAAGTGTGCTTTACCATTCCAATGTACTAACTTACGACAAAATCTTTTGGGAGGATTCAGACCCTTCTTTATTGCTTGATTCATTAGATAAGAATAAACATTTATTTGATGACTTGTCGAATAAGCTCATTTCTAACGAGATTGACATAGATACGTTTGTTGATGATTTTTCATGTATTGTGTATGATATTTCTTTTAAATTACACTGTAAATCATGTAGAAATGGACCACGATTCAAATGCCGTAAGTCTGAATGGTTTGATAAAGACTGTAAGAAAAGCAAAACAGTATTTTTAGAAAGTAAAAGAGTCTTTAGATCAGTGAGATCAGATGAAAACAGAAAGGTTTTCTTTGAAAACAGAAAAGCTTTCTGCAAAATCAAGCGCAATGCAAAACATAAGTATTATATTAGCGAAAAGTTTAAAATGTCTAAGTTGAGTAAGAAGAATCCACGCAAATTTTGGAAATATATTAACAAATTTAAAAAGAAACACTCTGAAACAGCTGACGGCCTATCCTTGAATGATTTTGTTGACCATTTCAAGAATATTTCTAATACTACGCAAGGCCATTACGTGCCAAACGATAATTCGTCTGCTAGGTCTGACCCTTTACTTATTGATGAACTAGATAAGCCTTTTACCATTTTTGAAATAGCCAAAACATTAAGGTCTCTTCAGAGACATAAAAGCTCCGATTTTAGTAACAATGTTGCTGACTTTTTTATTGAATCATCTGACTTTATATCCCCTTACTTAACCACTATTTTCAACAAAATATTTGAAACAGGAATCTATCCTGAAGCTTGGTGTAAAGGTGTGATTGTCCCAATACATAAAAAGGGTGACACACTAAATGCATCCAACTATCGGGGCATTACTCTTATTAACGTCATGGCGAAGATATTTTCTCTGCTTCTTCGAAATAGATTGAATAAGTGGTGTGAAAACAATGAAGTTTTTAGTGATGCCCAGTTTGGATTTCGAGATAATCGAAGTACTACTGACTGTGTCTTTTTATTACATTCTATTATTCAAAATATCCTTAACAAAAAATGTAAATTGTATTGTGCTTTCATTGATTTTCAGATGGCATTTGATACCGTTATAAGAGATGCACTTAGGGTAAAGCTTTTAGATACAGAGATTAGCTGTAAAATGATAAACATACTCAAATCTATTTATAGTAAAGTAAAATCTTGTGTCAAACTAACAGCTGGCATGAACTTCTCAGAGTTTTTTGATGTCACACTTGGCTTGAAACAAGGGGAACCACTCTCCCCAATACTTTTTATATTGTTTATCAACGATATCAACAATAATATCGATATAAATCATTTAAGTGAAAATGATTTAAATTTTTTATCAATGTATATGCTACTTTTTGATGATGATATTGCACTTTTTACTACAGACCCAATTAGTTTACAAGCTCAGCTAGATACAATTTCTAATTATTCAAATAAATGGGGTTTGAAAATAAATGTTTCTAAAACAAAAGTTTGTATTTTTGAAAAAAGAAAAAGCACCCATAACATTGATTGGTTTATCAATGGAGAACTAATTGAAGTTGTAGATCATTTTAAGTACCTTGGAGTAGATTTTAAGTATACTGGTAATATGAAAAATGCTGTTGAAGTTTTGTCTGAACAAGCTTTAAGAGCCTACAATTCTGTTTTAACTTTATTTTCCCGCATTACAATTGATGTAAAAACAAAATTATCTATATTTGACTCTATGGTTGTTCCAATAATATTGTATTGTTCGGATGTTTGGGGAATATATGATTATAAAGAAATTGATAGACTCCACTTAAAATTTTGTAAGCATATTTTGGGTGTGCGGAAACAAACTCCCAATATAGCTGTGTATGGTGAACTTTGGAGATTTCCGCTTTCGGTTATTTGTAAGGAGAGAACTTTAAAATATTGGGTAAAAATAATGACTAATGAAAATTCTCCTATGCATCAAATACTACTAGAACAGATCAACGGTAATAGTAAAAGTTGCTGGGCCATGAGTATTAAACAATTGTTAAGCAATCTTGGTTTTAACGATATTTTCACAAATTTTGATAAGAACGTTAACTATTTTCCTCTATTAAAACAAAGAATTGGAGACCAGTATATCCAAAACTGGCATAGTTCACTACAAACTTCACCAAAGCTAGATTTTCATAAAATGTATAAGACTGATTTCTGTTTTGAGAAATATATTGATCTTTTAAAAGGAGATGGTTTAAGAAAGCAGATGACATGTTTTAGATTAAGTTCCCACTCTTTAGATATTGAAACAGGTAGATTTAATGGAATTGATAGAAGTGATCGAATATGTAGACTTTGCTCTCTAAATCAGATTGAATCTGAATACCATTTTTTATTGTGCTGTCCGGCCTATGCAAACATTCGTAATAAATATTTTGGACATCTACCATGGCCAAACACTAATACATTTGTTAACATCTTATCTTCAAAACGTCATTGTATTCTAACTAAAACTGCATATTATCTAAAAGAGAGCTTTAAATGTCGAAATGAAATTATTTAATGTATTTACCTTTATTATATACCAGTATGTGATAGATCAACTAAATTCTTGACTTGTATGTTTTCGTAATTTGATAATCTTTGTTATTTCTTTCTTTGTATATATTAACATGTTTACGTATATTATATATATGTCTGTACCATATTTGTAAATGTTGTCTTGGCCAAAGGCATTTATATGCTGGTTTTTGCCAAATAAAGAATTGAATTGAATTGAATTGATCTTCTTAATCAGAAACACCACGATATTTCCTTTTTCGTCATACTGCAAATATGTCAAGTGAAATGTGTCATTTGAAGAACGAAGGGTGATAGAGTCAATCACGGTAGTGGACAATACAGGCTATGATTGTAAATTGCCACCCCATAAAATATGTAGTTTGATGTCATAAAACCTTTTGATGCTAGGGCGATTACACAAGAAGTGTGTGGCGCTAACCCTGTGTCCACTCTCTGACACCTCATTCAAATTTAATGACCTAAAGATCCCGAAAACAAAATAGGGAGGATTTGTTCTGTTTAAAGCGCCTGTCTGGTTTTAAAAGTAGTGTGCTTTGACTTAATTTCTCGTTGAGAAATGATAATAAAAACGAAGGTGCAAGACACACTATTTGTTTTGGTTTAACATTCAAAAAGCTCACATTTCTTTTTTCTAAAATCATTTCGGTCAGCAGCATGATAAGACCAGACACTTACGTGTTTAGGAATAATTATGTACTGATTGATTTGCAATCAATATTAGAGGAATCTGCGGTAAAAGGTGTATTGAAAAACTTTGCACGTCAGTTTTTTCTAACGTGTCCTTTCGTTTACTAAAACCACTTTTACAAAAATTCTCATCACATGCATTTTAACATCATAAAATACTTTTAATTTTCTTAAATTGAAACCAAAGACCTAATAAACACAGATAAGCAACTCCCCATAGGTAAAGACCGAACTCCCTTATCATCTCGTGGAGGATGAGATTTCGGGAGACTATGCGAGACTTCCTAATCTCGTCGGCACTGAAGTGTGTCTGCCAGCTAGACGATGTAAACGAAGGTTGAATAAAGTGTGAAAACTAACGTTTATTTTATTAATTTTTCGATAGTTTTAACATTCCTTTATTAGTGTGTTGTTTTTATTAATAATTGCATATGAGACAATTGATTTCCTTTTACCACTGGTGAAACACGTGTTTTAAAATGTGTATCATCAATAGAACCGAAAGTGCTGGAATTGGATGGGATGGTAGAGTATTTGTATAACTCCTCGGAAACAAAAACAAAATATGGGTTGATTTAGACAAACTTTGATTCATTACACATAGTTTTATCGATCAATTGAAGATCAAGGACTTTTGTACATTTTTGTGATGTTGAGAGGCATTTAAATTCTCTTATCTGGTCTTGGTTTTTTGAAATCATATGGTTGCATATTTTAGTAGTAGAGCATTAGTTTTTGTCTAACTCCTCGGAAACAAGAACAAAATATGGGTTGATTTAGACAAACTTTGATTCATTACACATATTTTTATCGACCAATTGAAGATCAAGGACTTTTATACATTTTTGTGATGTTGAGAGGCATTTAAATTCTCTTATCTGGTCTTGTTTTTTTTTAAATCATATGGTTGCATGTTTTAGTAGTAGAGCAATAGTTTTTGTCTAACTCCTCGGAAACAAAAACAAAATATGGGTTGATTTAGACAAACTTTGATTCATTACACATATTTTTATCGACCAATTGAAAATCAAGGACTTTTGTACATTTTTGTGATGTTGAGAGGCATTTAAATTCTCTTACCTGGTCTTGGTTTTTTGAAATCATATGATTGCATGTTTTAGTAGTAGAGCAATAGTTTTTGTCTAACTCCTCGGAAACAAAAACAAAATATGGGTTGATTTAGACAAACTTTGATTCATTACACATATTTTTATCGACCAATTGAAAATCAAGGACTTTTGTACATTTTTGTGATGTTGAGAGGCATTTAAATTCTCTTATCTGGTCTTGGTTTTTTGAAATCATATGGTTGCATGTTTTAGTAGTAGAGCAATAGTTTTGTCCAACTCCTCGGAAACAAAAACAAAATATGGGTTGATTTAGACAAACTTTGATTCATTACACATATTTTTATCGAACAAGGGAAGATCAAGAACTTTTTTTCATATGTTTGTGATGTTAAGAGGCATTTAAATTCTCTTAACTGGTCTTGTTTTTTTTTTTAATTTGAATTTATTCTTAGTACTCTCTTATTGTATATAAACTGTATACGTGGAAGATGTAACGATATGTTCTGTTTGGTTCAGCTGGAAATAATTGCCATGCAAAGAAAGTGTAAAATTTGCGGCTAATGACAGTATGTTTGTGTGTGCTGGAAGTGTATGACATCAACATGCTGCAAATCAAGAGATAAAAAGCAGACTCGGGTGCATATTTGTGCGCAGAAGTATATGGCTAGTTGTTGTTTGATATTATAATTCTAACATTGTTGATGATGATGATGATGATGATGATGCAGATGGTGATGATGATGGTATTGAGTACATTTTTCAAAGAAAATAGAATGTTCCCCATTACGAATTATTAATTCATAGAATATTGTACATGATATGCCGCAAAAAAAAGATAATTCCCATTTAGAGACCCATTCCACAAAAGTATAGATTTAAGCTAATATTTTAACAGTAAATTTTGCTGCTGAAATTTTCCTCCGTCATACAATTTAGCTAGACATTTCAGTTTGACACAGTGCAATATTACAATAAGTTATAATCCCCGGTAATTATCACAGCAGGGCACCACAGCTGGTGGCCATCTGTTTATTGGTTTTTGGGGTCGGGAGGGTCAATAAAAGGGCTACCATAGCTTATCAGCGACGGCAGACGCTTTGATTAACAAAATAAAGCGTCTGTATTTACAGGAAGGCAAAATCTCGCGAACGAGATGTCAACGCGAGAAAGAACGGTATTTTGCAGAGTTGCTTATCTGTGTTTATTAGGTCTTTGATTGAAACATTTGGCTTGAAATAACGTCATGATGAAAAGTGTGTTTTGTTTTGACAAAATTAGCACTGTAAACAGTTTTACGACACAGAATAAATGAAATGAAGTGAGAAAGCAATCTTTTAGTATTGACGAAAACTATCATGTCTAAGTGGAAAGTTCATGCTTTAGTTATTAACTGCAACAAAATAGAGTCACTTGATTTATTACAAAATATTATTCAAACCTTTGCTTGAAAGACATTGTCGTTATAAGTACAATTCTGAATTGCATGGTAATCAAGCCTGTCATTGAAAAAGAAGGCCTACTGGAACTTTTTTTTTTGTTTATAACATAAAATCAAATTAATAAAATGAAAATAAAACAAAATGTCCAGAAGTTGTTTCAGATAACCAAAACATAGCTATTTTACAGCAATAAAGAAGTATCAATTTCGCTTGACATCTCCCGTGACAACAGATAAACAGGTACGCACTTTCCTTGTCTCGCAGAACCTCGCGGCACGCGAGAGTTTGGCGATAATTCCGGAGTTGCCAATTTCTGTTATCTATGTCTCTGGTATAACTATTAACTGTCAAATTCACCCTGCATTGTCTTATCAATACATGAAATGAAACGGAAGAAGATCATAAATTCGAACAAACATACGTATTATAACCCAACTTACTTGTGATACGAAGGTTATCCTTTAACTCACATTTTCACCACACATCAACTTACTTGTGATACGAAGGTTATCCTTTAACTCTCATTTTCACCACACATCCAAATTTCAAAACTAAACACTGGCACATTCAAGAGTATTTGTTAAAATCATTCGGCAACTTTTCATTAACTCCACCCCCAGTAAGGTCTATGATTTCGAAAGTGATTCCGATGTCGTCTAACTAGATCAACTATTTTGACTTTAGAATTGTTCTTCATATTCACTTCACATTTATGTTCGTTTTCTCTCGTGTAAGTAGCCTTGACATATTGAGCATTTCATTTTCGGACAGGTTTAATAATTAACAGCTAAAACAAAAATCGTCATAGTTTATTTTACTAACAACCTTAAGTAAACATATTTGAATTTATTTTTTATGATTCTGCAATTTAAATATGAATTCGACAAAATTTGATTTTGATGTTAAAAACGTTTTTTTTTGTTGAAAACATAGAGTTAATACCGTTTTGGTGAATACTGATTATCATATACTTATTGAAGTGTCAAACTATTCTAATAGAAAAGACATGTTCACTTCTTTGAATATCATAACGACAAAGTATCAGACGTAAGTCACATTGAGAGATATATATGTCCTGACACCTTATCAATCCAAACATCCTGTGAGAGTTTGGTCTTAATTGGTTATATCTTAACAATGGATTTTTTAGCAAAATTTAATTGCCGCGCATTGAAAGTGTGAGAACTGCCGCTTGTTATTTCATGTCTGGAATAGCAGAACGTGTCAGACCTGTTAATTAACAACAGAGATATTTAAGAGATTAACGCCAGAGGCTATCTTTCGCCTAAACAATAGAGGATTTGAGACTTGAAACATACTGTGCAAATGTGGCAGATTGGTGTTAATTTGCATCACGACCCTTAATCCTTGTAATGTCCGATGTTTGTTGATTGACCCTTTGTATGTGAGGTAAACTGACAATACTCAATTAAATTGTAAACAAAGAGATTATGTTCAAATGTGTAAATTATATATTTAGTGATCTTATTACTAAATTATCAATATAAATTTGTAATAATCATGTTTGAACACCTGCATTTCAGTCTGACATACGTCATTTAAACCAATATTACCAATGGCAATAAAATGAGGTGTGTGATTTAAATAATTTCGAAAAGCAGACGCTTAAGTTAAGATCGAACCCATTATCATTTGCGTTGATGAGTTCAGAGACAGTTCGCGGATATCAAATATTCATTATATTCAATTTTCATTCAAAGACAACGGCAGATAAAAGAGCATTGCTTGTTTTAATCGGTTTGTTATCATAGCAATCAACGTACATTTTTCATTTTGTCTCATTTATGTACAATGGCAACGTTTCTACGATTATGTTAAAACATAAAACAAGTACATTGCAATGCAAATAAGAACAAGATGCACTTAAGCGTTTAAAACCCAAAGACATGGCAATACAATAACTTATGATGTTGGATGAAATTAATGGTATACGGACATTTGCCCCCCCCGGACATTTGCCCTCCCGGACATTTGTCCCCTTTTTGGTATAGGGCGGACATTTGCACCCTCGCCGCAATGTAGAAGACAGACATTTGCCCCCTCATATTATTTTTTCAACTTGCTTGGGGGGGGGGGCAAATGTCCGGGATTCAAATTAACATATTCTTGCAACCCTTTGAATTCTTACGTAATATAATCGTAAAGCAGCCTAATTAAGTATTCCTAACTAAGTATGTAGCATGGTTAATCTGTTCCAAACAAACAAAACTAGCTTGGCGAGTAAGAGTCGTTCAAGGAAATTAACTTTCAAAAAAGGTGTAATCAACGTGATTTAGCCTTTTCTTGAATTTGTCTACATTTACACAGTGCAAATTCTATAAAAAGATCTAGCAAGACTACACGAGGCTCTAACACCCCAAACTAACAGTCAGGAATTGTTTTAATCACGAACATCAGTTCACCACATCGTTAATTTTGAAAAAAAATTTCCTTTACCTGAGATCATGTGGGAAACAGCGTAACAAAAGGACTTCAGGCTTAAATTATCATTAGCAACTTGGTACATTGGGTAATAAAACAACGACGTTTGATAGATATTTTGGGTCATTCCGAAATACAATGTACACATTCGCGCGTCACACCAATGTCTTGACACATGATTGTATGCTTTATCGCTTGATTGGTGTTTGAAAGTAAGATTAGCTTTGTCTGGTTTGCATTGACAGTCTTGAAACCAATACATCAATGTAAAGTGAATGTTGTCGGTGTGTTTCAAATAAGGGAAATATAACAGTTACTCAATAAGTAGAATGAATTTGAAGCGTAATTACTTTGAATTGAGTCCGATCATTTAAAGATCAATAAAATCGATTCTCTGGAAACGCCTAACAATGCGTAAACTTGCCGTCTTCGAAGTGAAAGTAACACAGCCTACTGTTCTTGTTTGGGGAATATATCGTTTGCTTATTTGTAAAGTAAACACGGTCCAGTTTACTTATCGAAACTTTTGCAGCTTTTATGTTCGTCGGAAAACGGGAGAAACTCTCATCCCTGCGACAAAAACCAGAATAACACCAGAAGACCTGTCAAAATACCATATTCAATATCCAATTTACATTTCCCAAAACACAATTCAACACTTAAAATGTCCGAAATTTGTGCAAAAACACCGTAGTTACTGTGAACTAGATTCTTCTTACTGATAGTTCATATGACTATGAAGCACAAATGACGTCACATCAAGGGAGATAAGTCATTCACAAAAATCGATAAAGGTGAATAAAAGTAGTAAAAAACAACATTTTTCGCTTCTGTATGAGAAAAAAATCATTACCTCCTTCATAACGAAACCATAGCCTAATTCAAAAACCATAATTAAAGAAAATTTTGTTCATCAGGAAATATGACCTTTAAGTATGATAAGATGTCTGAACTGATGAGACGATCTGAAAAATAAATGTTCTGTATGATAAGATGTCAAAAATGATGAGACGATCTGAAGAATAAATGTTCTGTATGAAAATATGTCCGAAATGATGAGACGTTCTAAAGAATAAATGTTCAGTATAATAAGATGTCCGAACTAATGAGACAATCCGAGGAATAAACGTTCAGTAGGAGAAGATGTCCAAACTGATGATAGGCACTGAAGAATACATGTTCTGTATGATAAGATGTCCGAAATGATTTGATGATTTGAAGAATAAATGTTCAGTGTGATAAGATGTCTGAAATGATGAGACGATCTGAAGAATAAATGTTCAGTATAATAAAAAGTCTATCTGATGAGACGATCTGAAGAATTAATGTTCAGTATGATAAGATGTCCGAAATGATGAGACGATCTAAAGAATACATGTTCAGTACAATTAGATGTCCGAAATGATTTGATGATTTGAAGAATAAATGTTCAGTATGATAATATGTTCGAAATGATGAGACGATATGAAGAATCAATGATCAGTTTGATAAGATGCCCAAACTGCTGAGACGAACTTAAGAATAAATGTTCAGTATGAGAAGATGTCCATATTGTTGAGACGATCTTGAGAATAAATGTTCTGTATGATAAGATGTCCGAAATGATGAGACGTTATGAAGAATTAATGTTCAGTATAATTAGATGGCCGAAATGATGGGAGGATCTTAAGGAATAAACGTTCTGTATGATAAGACGTCCAAACTGATAAGATGACCGAAATGATGAGACCATCTGAAGAATAAACGTTCTGTATGATAAGATGTCGGAAATGTTGAGACGATCTGAAGAATAAATGTTAAGTATGATAAGATGTCCGAAATGATGAGACGATCTGAAGAATAAATGATCAGTTTGATAAGATGTCCAAACTGATGAGACGATCTGAAGAATAAATGATCAGTTTGATAAGATGTCCAAACTGCTGAGACGAACTGAAAAATAAATGTTCAGTATGATAAGATGTCTTAAATGATGAGAAGATCTGAAGAATAAATGTTCAGTATGATAAGATGTACGAAAAGATGAGACGATCTGAAGAATACATGTTCAGTATGATAAAAAGTCTATCAGATGAGACGATCTGAAGAATTAATGTTCAGTATGATAAGATGTCCGAAATGATGAGACGATCTAAAGAATAAATGTTCAGTATAATAAGGTGTCCGAACTGATGAGATGATCTGAGAAATAAACGTTCAGTATGAGAATATGTCCAAACTGATGAGAGAAACTAAAGAATACATGTTCAGTACGATAAGATGTCCGAAATGATTTGATGATTTGAAGAATAAATGATCAGTTTGATTAGATGTCCGAACTAATGAGACGATCAGAAGAATAAATGTTCAGTATGAAAAGATGTCCGAAATGATGAGACAATCTGAAGAATAAATATTCTGTATGATAAGATGTCCGAACTGATGGGACGATCTGAAGAATAAACGTTCAGTATAAGATGTCCGAAATGATGAGAGGATCTTCAGAACAAATGATCAGTATGATAAGATGTGTGAAACGATGAGACGATCTGAAGAATACATATTCAGTACAATAAGATGTCCGAAATGATTTGATGATTTGAAGAATAAATGTTCAGTATGATAATATGTTCGAAATGATGAGACGATATGAAGAATCAATGATCAGTTTGATAAGATGCCCAAACTGCTGAGACGAACTTAAGAATAAATGTTCAGTATGAGAAGATGTCCATATTGTTGAGACGATCTTGAGAATAAATGTTCTGTATGATAAGATGTCCGAAATGATGAGACGTTATGAAGAATTAATGTTCAGTATAATTAGATGACCGAAATGATGGGAGGATCTTAAGGAATAAACGTTCTGTATGATAAGATGTCCAAACTGATAAGAGGACCGAAATGATGAGACCATCTGAAGAATAAACGTTCTGTATGATAAGATGTCCGAAATGTTGAGACGATCTGAAGAATAAATGTTAAGTATGATAAGATGTCCGAAATGATGAGACGATCTGAAGAATAAATGATCAGTTTGATAAGATGTCCAAACTGATGAGACGATCTGAAGAATAAATGATCAGTTTGATAAGATGTCCAAACTGCTGAGACGAACTGAAAAATAAATGTTCAGTATGATAAGATGTCTTAAATGATGAGAAGATCTGAAGAATAAATGTTCAGTATGATAAGATGTACGAAAAGATGAGACGATCTGAAGAATACATGTTCAGTATGATAAAAAGTCTATCAGATGAGACGATCTGAAGAATTAATGTTCAGTATGATAAGATGTCCGAAATGATGAGACGATCTAAAGAATAAATGTTCAGTATAATAAGGTGTCCGAACTGATGAGATGATCTGAGAAATAAACGTTCAGTATGAGAATATGTCCAAACTGATGAGAGAAACTAAAGAATACTAAATGATCAGTTTGATTAGATGTCCGAACTAATGAGACGATCAGAAGAATAAATGTTCTGTATGAAAAGATGTCCGAAATGATGAGACAATCTGAAGAATAAATATTCTGTATGATAAGATGTCCGAACTGATGGGACGATCTGTAGAATAAACGTTCAGTATAAGATGTCCGAAATGATGAGAGGATCTTGAGAACAAATGATCAGTATGATAAGATGTGTGAAACGATGAGACGATCTGAAGAATACATGTTCAGTACAATAAGATGTCCGAAATGATTTGATGATTTGAAGAATAAATGTTCAGTATGATAATATGTTCGAAATGATGAGACGATATGAAGAATCAATGATCAGTTTGATAAGATGCCCAAACTGCTGAGACGAACTTAAGAATAAATGTTCAGTATGAGAAGATGTCCATATTGTTGAGACGATCTTGAGAATAAATGTTCTGTATGATAAGATGTCCGAAATGATGAGACGTTATGAAGACTTAATGTTCAGTATAATTAGATGACCGAAATGATGGGAGGATCTTAAGAAATAAACGTTCTGTATGATTAGATGTCCAAACTGAATAGATGACCGAAATGATGAGACGATCTGAAGAATAAACGTTCTGTATGATAAGATGTCCGAAATGTTGAGACGATCTGAAGAATAAATGTTAAGTATGATAAGATGTCCGAAATGATGAGACTATCTGAAGAATAAATGATCAGTTTGATAAGATGTCCAAACTGATGAGACGATCTGAAGAATAAATGATCAGTTTGATAAGATGTCCAAACTGCTGAGACGAACTGAAAAATAAATGTTCAGTATGATAAGATGTCTTAAATGATGAGAAGATCTGAAGAATAAATGTTCAGTATGATAAGATGTACGAAAAGATGAGACGATCTGAAGAATACATGTTCAGTATGATAAAAAGTCTATCAGATGAGACGATCTGAAGAATTAATGTTCAGTATGATAAGATGTCCGAAATGATGAGACGATCTAAAGAATAAATGTTCAGTATAATAAGGTGTCCGAACTGATGAGATGATCTGAGAAATAAACGTTCAGTATGAGAATATGTCCAAACTGATGAGAGAAACTAAAGAATACATGTTCAGTACGATAAGATGTCCCAAATGATTTGATGATTTGAAGAATAAATGATCAGTGTGATAAGATGTCCGAAATGATGAGACGATGTGAAAAATAAATGATCTGTTTGATAAGATGTCCAAACTGCTGAGACGAAGTGAAGAATAAATGTCTAGTATGATAAGATGTCTTAAATGATTAGATGATATGAAGAATACATGTTCAGTATGATAAGATGTCCAAACTGATGAGACGATCTGAAGAATAAACGTTCTGTATGATAAGATGTCCGAACTGATGGGACGATCTGAAGAATAAATGTTCTGTATGGAAAGATGTCTTGAAATGATGAGACGATCTGAAGAATAAACGTTCTGTATGATAAGATGTCCGAACTGATGAGATAAACTGAAGAATAAATGTTCAGTATAATAAGATGTCCGAAGTGATGAGATGATCCGAGGAATAAACGTTCAGTAGGAGAAGATGTCCAAACTGATGAGAGGCACTGAAGAATACATGTTCTGTATGATAAGATGTCCGAAATGACTTGATGATTTGAAGAATAAATGTTCAGTATGATAAGATCTGAAATGATGAGACGATCTGAAGAATAAATGTTCAGTATGATAAAAAGTCTATCTGATGAGACGATCTGAAGAATTAATGTTCTGTATGATCAGATGTCCGAAATGATGAGACGATCTGAAGAATACATGTTCAGTATGATAAAAAGTTTAACTGATGAGACGATCTGAAGAATAAACGTTCAGTTTGATAAGAGGTCTGAACTAATAAGACGATCTGAAGAATAAACGTTCTGTATGATAAGATGTCCGAAATGATGAAATGGTCCAAAGAATAAACGTTCGGTATGATAAAATATCCGAACTGAGTAAATGGTCTTAAGAAACACTGAAATGATGAAATACCAAACTCATTAAATGATGTTTTGTCATTGGAGGAATGTCAAACTTCAAATGGCCATGAATTACTTATTTAATAAAGAACTTTTTTTAAATGATAAAATGAATGTCCAAAAAAGTTCTTTGCTCCCTATGTAAAGTTTAGTTTGATTCCTTTTTCGCTTTTCTTTCCTTTGCCATTTGTATTTTCAGATCATTCTTCAAAGGAAACTTTGTCCACATTTTGACACACAATCCTAAATAAATATTGTTTGTGTGTCTCGGAATTTTTTCTGTTTTCCCCACATTTGCTGCATCGGACATAATAAATTATGTTGGTGTGGTATATCTTCTTCTTTTTTGTAAAACGCTGCTATCAGGTGATGGCGAGGTTGATGGTTGAATAATTTGTATAATTTGTGGCTGTTGAATCATGATGAGGTGCTGTTGGTCCAATATCATGGGAATCTGGATTCAGGTGGTTGTTGTTGCTGTGGATGCTAATGTGGGTGTGGCTGCGAAAGCTGGTTCGATGGGCTATGGGACAGACTTTGAAACAAGAGGTTGCATCTTCCTCTTGCGGTCAGGTGCTAAACCAGCAGTACATTGCGGTTCATGGACACAAATCAAGGAGGTACTTGACTTAATGGGAGAATTGATGGCCTCTGTTGTGCTTCAGGCACTCCCGATTTGGTCTGGTCATTGCTGGTTTTGGCATGTTGAGGCCCTGCAAGAGGATCATCTGTTCTTGTTTCTTGTCTTTTTTGTTTTACCTGTAATAAAAAGATGTTTTAGTAAAACAAAATTCCTGGTCAAATACCAAAGTGATATCATTAAAATGAAGTCCTAAATTTAAGTGACTGTTAACCAAACTTGTTTTTGTTTTAAAAAGGTCTGCCTAATTAGCTAAATAACACATCTGATACACCATGATATTTAACAGTAGGAGAGTATGTTTATAAAACTAATCTACAAACAAAAAAGACATATCAAATTTTCTAAAATGGTTGATAAAAAACTGATAACTTTGAATGGAACAGTATAAAACCCCATCACTTTAAATGGTTGAGTATATTAGAAGCATTATAAACACTTTGACAATTTGTCAAACAAGTATTTATCTTTACACCAAAATGAAACAAACAAATCATTTTGACAAAAACTTATCAACAAGATAAATTGGTTGTTTTGACTTATTTTTTTTACATCAATTTTGAAACAAGTTCTTACAATTTAGATTAATCACTCTGTTTTCTACTTCCTGAATACATAACTCTGCTGATTTTTTGGTCAGTCCCCTCATTTTAAGGTTGCGCTCTACCACTGCACCACAAAGTAAAAAATGAGGCTAATGATGAACAATGTTGGTATTGATGTGGTGATGAATAGCTCTGCTCTTGTTTCCTAACATAATTTGTATGTACAGTACAGAATGTGAGCAGGTTTGAGAATTTAAATCCTGTTAAGAATGTATGTTCCAACTTACCACTGTTGAAGGGTCTTTTTGTTCAACAATGGCAGCTGGATGTCGGTTTTCTCCATAGCGACAGGGGACTTCACAATAACATGTTGTATGTTATGGAAGGCTTGGAGGACAAGGCGCGATCTTGTCCATATGCGCCCTTCATGCTTCTGGTCTCCCGGAAATGTTTTTAGCAGCAGATCACAAGTGGCTTCTGTGTATCTGTTACAGTTTGGCCACTGTGCTGGGCCTTTGTTGGGTCCAACGAGTACTCTTAACGAAAGAGGAAATACAATAATATGTTTGCAAAATGACTATTAAAAGATAGAATTAAATGAATGGGAAAAGAAGAGCAAGGTTAACTGAAGATAATTTAAGATAGTTTGATAAATAGAATTAAATGAATGGGAAAAGAAGAGCAAGGTTAACTGAAGATCATTTAAGATAGTTTGATAAACAGTGCGCCACTCTATAGTTGTCTCTATGGAAAATGTGCTCGACAGTTATGCTCGAATAAACATAACTTTCACATAAAAACTCTTGTCATTTACCATCAGACATCATAGTCTGTATGGTCAAGATGTGGAAATCCCTAAGTTACAGTTTAGATCACTCAAGTTAACAATGTGAATGTTAAAAATGGAGAACATTTCAGTTTTCATTGGTCCCCTACTTTCAGTCGACCTCATTTTATACCTTATTCGACATATCTTTCTTAAAAGCATTATATGAACATCGTAGGTCTCAGTTACTCTTAAAAAACAATTTGAAGTTATTTCATTTTAATAATTAATAATTCTGGAACACCGTCTTTAGAGAGGAATATATGTGAAGTACAGAGTTGCAGCAAAGCTAAGATTTTCTCATTAGAAAAAGGTGCCTAATTTGCTTAAAATCAAAACCAAAGGTGTACTACTTTGCTAGAGATCTGATATTATGATTCCAAATATATGTATACATTAAGTTTTAATTCAATCATTACTTTGTGAGGATAGAAACTTTTATGTAAAATGTAATTTTCTATGTACAAATAGGGAGCATCATTTGCTTAAAATCAAAACTTGAGTTATGGAACTGGGTCTGTGACCTAAAATTATGATTCCAAACACATGGTGGTATTTTCAATCCATTTCCCTTTGTAGTTTATGAGATAAAACACACTTACTTTGTTATGCTTTCAACTCCCTGGGTAATTTTTTCCCGCGTCCACCAAACTTCACAGACCAAGATTTCTTAGTAAATCTCCTTTGAAAGGACGTCCTTTTCTTGGCATAGTCTGACAACTGCTCCCACAAACATACTAGAGTCTGTACCTTGTCTGAGCTGAACACGTTTTCGTCTTTTAGCTCTATTAAGAACTCAGCAAGGCGTAAGTCATAGCCTAGGATGTTGTCAGGACCATGGACCTAGATATATTCTAAATGATTTAAAAAAGATTTATTGTAGAAGCAAAATAGTCAAGAATCATAATACCAAAAAAAGCCTTATTGAACAAATCATTATATCAAAATGTTATCAATGTATATTGACATAATGGGAAACTGTACTGTACACAGTTAAGTCTTCACAGAATCGTATTGTTCATTCAAGATTCTTCACTTTCATAAAATATAATTTTACAATTAAAAACGTCTTGCTCACCCCATCCAAAAGATTTGTAACTTTTTTAGTGGCTTACACCAGTATTGAGTCGAAAGGATTTTGAATCTCAACAGTGGTGTGATTGGCGACTAAGCTTTAAAACTATGCTTCTCTACTAGCTTCACCACTAAATCAAAATTTATATAACAAAACTAATCTAAACACTTACATCACTGCTTTAATATGCAGGACTTGCTTCATATAATGGGTTTTCACGCAAATCAGTGTCTACCAATCTTGGTTCTCTTGGTGGCTCAAAACCTGGAAATTGATATATTCAAAAGATTATTTCAAAACAATCTAAGCAAGTGCTGCATACAATACTGACTGGTATTAACCGGCAAATAATTAGCTGTTTGGATTTAATGTCATTGTTAACAGTATTTCAGTCATATCGCATTGGTCGAGACACTTTTCCATGCTTTTGGTTTTTCTTCATTAGTAATGATACAAAGTATTCTCTACAAGTCACTTACTGCTTAAACATGAACATAATTTGTTAGTAGGGATAGACAAATAGATCATGGCATATTGGCTTCATTTAACAACTTTGAACAAGAGGACCATAATGGCCCTAGAACCGCTCACCTGAGATTACCACCTATTTGAAGAATAGTTAGAAACATTGCTTTTAACTTTTACACAGAGTTTCTTGTGCCTCTATGCATTGACCTATTTTTCATTCCAATTTTACAAGTTTGACACCATATGCTTGATGTTGGACATTAAAATGGTACTTAATTCTTACAATGTGGAAACTGAATAATTTACTTTTACAGATTGTGTATGTAAAATGATCAGCCCGTACTTGTGTCCAGTATGATCTATTGTTGCCATTTTGTTGTTATCATTTTGGCATATTTGGACATCCATATTGATATTGATGTATTTTGTTAAATATTCTACAATACAAGTATATAGTTGAAATGCAAACAGGTTCATATTTCAACGCACGCACCATGGTGGCCATGTTTTTCGAGATATAAAAATTCATGTTTTTATAAAATATGTTTAGCAAGTTATAAATTATACAATAAATGTACAGAGTGAAAACAAAAACATATTCATCGTTCAAGGCACCCTGGCGGCCATGTTTTTCAAGATATCTATTTCTTTAACAATCTTTATAGAAGGGCCCCCAAAGGACATTCCTGTGAAATCATTTTGAAATCTGACCAGTGCTTTTTGACAAGAAGATTTTTTAATGGTTTTTACCAAATATGGGCAATCATTCTGGTCACATGACTGATTTTTTTTAAACAAATCTTTATTCCCTCTTACTAGGGATGCTTCATATGATATCTCATTGAAATTGGCCCAAAGGTTTGGAAAAAAGATGTTTGTAAAGTTATAGATTTTAGCATGCATGAATACTGAAAACAAAAACACGTTCAAAGTTCAACAATACCTGGCGGCCATGTTTTTCAAGATATCTATATTTCTTTAACAATCTTAATAGAAGGGCCCCCAGAAAACATTCTTGTGAAATTATTTTGAAATCTGACTAGTGGTTTGTGACAAGAATCTTTTTTAATGTTTTAATCAAATATGGGCATGGCAGCCATTTTGGTCACATGACTAATTATTTTTTGACAAATCTTTCTCCACTCCAACTAGGGAGGCTTCACATGATATCTCATTTAAATTGGCCCAGAGGTTTGGAAAAGCTGTTTGTAAAGTTATAGATTTTAACATACATGTATAAAGTGAAAACAAAAACGCGTTCAAAGTTCAACACAGCCTGGTGGCCATGTTTTTCGAGATATCAAAATTCTTTGAACAACCTTTGAAAAGAGACCCCTAAAGAACATTCCTGTGAAATTATTTAAAATTCTGACATGTGGTTTCAGACAAGAATACTTTTCAAAAATTGCAGAAATTCCTCTTTTTTCATGCCACGGCAACCACAGTTCTGCATGGAATCAATTTTTTTGAACAATTTTTTAAGAGCATCACCCAACGGACATTCCTGTGAAGTTTGGTTAAGATTGGCCCAATGGTCTAGGAGGAGAAGATGTTTAAAGAAATTGTTGACGACGCACGACAGACAGACGACGGACGACAGACAATGGGTGATCACAAAAGCTCACCTTTAGCACTTTGTGCTCAGGTGAGCTAAATACATTGGCTGAACCGGGTCATGAATACAAGATTCTTGTATAACATGTCATAACACAACTAAATTTAGCAATTTAGCATACAAAGACCATCATGGAATTAATTAACAATGTGCAATTGTAGCAAGTTCAAACAGCTTATAGAGTGTAGTATTTAATAAAAAGTTTCTAAAGTGTAAAGCTGTGTGGGAAATGTATGTGTGCGTGGTTTGCATCACTTCAACATTATTTCAGTTATGTTGTGATGCTCCGCTCTTAATGATGAAGGAAGACCTCATAATAAACTCCCCTTAAGGGGTTGTCAACTGGCAATTAATCATGAGAATCTTTAGAATTATTACATTGGAAACCACATTACCTTCAATGGCAGTTTCAAGTGCCAATTCTCGATACTCATCATCGGTTGGAATAACAAGGATTGGCCTTGGCATTTCTCGGAGAGCTGCATCGTTTGATTGACTTGGCAGTAGCAAGACATTGTCTTCTGGAGCTACAAATGGCTGTACCAAGTCAACAAACCCTTCATCCTCTTGTTCTTCACCTTCCTTCATGACATCCATGTTGTCCTCCAGCTGCTCTCTAGTCAGAGCTAAACCAGGAAGCTCCTGTCCAGTCTGATCGTAGAGATACTGGACATCAACAACATCTCCTACAAAAACACATTAACATTAAGATTAAAGTATCACTGTGGTTGTCTTTTAATAATGATAAATTGTATTTTATGAATCAAAGGTAGTTGTAAATGGTTTAGCAATTCTCCATGTTTAAGAAGTTTTTATTCATTTTTGGATCAATTACAAAATTGTGAATTCAGGCAGTGAGAGAGTTAGAAGCTTACCATTGAACAATAACACAGTATTTTGCAATAACTAGTTCCTATCTTTAAATCTAGTAAATAACTTTGATGCAATCTAGGGCATACTAAAACATTTAGTTAATACATGAAGCAAAACTTTTTTGTTCAGTTTACTGTCACTTGAAGGCCGATGAAAGGAGATGAATGCTATATCAAACTACATTATCTGTTATACTTCTGGCAAGATTATAAGTAATCACAAAAACAAACAAATCGTAAAACATCAGTATAACTTAAATGTGAAGGTCATCAAAAATAAGCCCATATAGGCCAGTTTGATAAATCGCATGAATGATTAAGAGATTATGTATTTCCGTAAATCTTCCTTATCTCTAACGTCCCTTGGCTAAATTCTTGATGTAAGCTCATTTTGATGATGTAGTTAGATCTACACACAACACATTTGTATACAAAGAAAACGATACGAGTTCCTTAAGTAATCTGTCACATCGAAAATCTAGGTAACTTTTGAACTGACCAATCAGTATTTGTTAACAGGAATTTCCGAATAAGGGAATCGGAATTTTCCAAAAAATGTTAACAAGCTGATTGTTGATAAACATGATTGAATTGTAGACCTATATAGTTCAAGCAAGAAATAACTAAGTAATTCAAGTTTATAAAATAAGGTCTAACAGCATTCATTATCTAACCTTAACGACATTTTTGAACACATCAAAGAATTTCATATATTATTTCAGCTTATATTTTGTACTCTTATCCTTTCATGGTCATTTAATCAAAACTCTTTCCAACAACAATGAAGCTTAAAGAAACCCCACTAACACGAAGCAGATGAGCAGAACCACAAACCATATGTTTAGAAACAAAAGCTTCAAACTCGACAAATGAATATCAAATCAATAACAAATATGACACAGTATGTAAACGATTTGAACATTTGTGTACCTGTATACTTTGCAGGTGGTTTGAAATCTTGAAAAAATGGTCTTTCTCCAAGTTCCTGCCTAAGCTTGTTGAGCTCATTCTTTAGGGGGCCACTGTAGGATCCGGGCACTACTTGTTTAATAAAATGGCTGACTTATTAAAGATCCAAACTCATATTTATTAAAAGTTATTATGACAAAATCAGTTGTATATTTGGTTAAGCATGTCATTTTGATCTGAATTATAAATGTGAACCTAGATCAAGTTCATGTCCATTTTTGTCGAAATCCATTTTGCCAATCTGGACACATCAGGTTTATCCAATGAAATGTCTCTGAGATAATAGGGATGCCACATTGTTGTTACTTGCAACACTTACATCATCATACTTTCGTTTCCAAATATAGTTCTTATATTTGAAATCTAAACAGTCATTTAGTTTGATGAAGAAAACAGTTGTATATATCACAACTTATTATTTCACTATTATGTATGAATTACCAATAAGATATTTTTTTAAAATGATGCTCAACACTTACATATACATTGAACTACTTTACGTGAATGCTTATAGGAAATGTGTTATAAGCCGGGGATGATTTACCCGAACTATTGTAACCCTACACTTATATCCGTAGTGAATTTCTCAGCTCAAGGAAATACCCGTGTAGTTCTGATTTCCATTTTGCTGGCCCATTCTTTGAACTGGACATAACATAAAATCTATGTTAAAAAAATACTAAAAAAAAAAGATGCCATACCTGGAATGAATCTGGCCATATGTAGATGAAAGTTCTCGAGGTAGGTAGATCCTCTTGCACACTGGCAACACCACACCACCCTTCTTTATAGTGGATACTTGTGTATAAAGTTGAATTCCTGGGGGATTTTGCAGGCAAGCAACATGTTGACTCTGCTTTGTCCAGATGTCAGACATCTTCACAGAGTCAATAAGGGGCACACCGCTTGTGTCCAATCCTGTAAAAGAAAATACTATTAAGTTAATAATTGAGCTAGTGTTCCGCAATACTGCACAAAGAGGAAACAATGGTAGAGTATTCGCCTAGGACACAAATGTGGTCAGTGGTCACTGGCGGTTTCAAATCCAGTGAGTAGCAGGATCCAGCTTGTTCCCTTTCATTAATCCAAATTTCCTGCCAGTTCTGGTTTTGTATAGAGGAAGCACTATCATAAGTGATTTGTCACAGTTATAAGAACTTGTTTTACAATCAATGTAAAACATATATGTTCAAACTAATATTGTTTGCACTAAAATATTTAGTTTATCATACATAAATGAAATATTTTCACTGTTTTTATTTTTGTATTAACCCTTGAACAATAACAAGTTTAATTGTGTTGAAGGAAATTGTAGAAGCCAGTGTGAGAAAGGAATTTGCGAAAAGAATTGGGAATTAAAGTTCGAGCAATAGTTTCTTATTCAAGAAGATCGAGATTTTCTTAATTTTGCATACCAAAATGATCCTAAAAGAGTCAATGAATTCATGTAAAACAATCACAAAAAAGCAATGATGCTTGCACAATACCCTAATTCTGTTTCTGTAATGTAATTTGATTTTAAACATAAATCTACCTTTGTCACCATCAAGTGATGCAATCAGGTCACGAATGAGGGTCATTGTCTCTCTGGTTCCTCTTGTGGCATGTTTGCAGTGCTGCTCAACTTCATATGCAGTAATTCGTTTGATAATGTCTTCATCGGGTAGGTTGGTTACACCTTGTTGAGCAAGTTTGGCTCTCTTAGCCACCATCAGACGACTGTAGTCCTGATCATCAATGGTGAAGATACAGCGACTTAACTTCGCCATGAAGGGGCCATATAATTGGTGCTTGTCTGTGGTGCAACCATTAGGAAACCGCCTGATGAAATGCCATGAATCAAGTCTGAAAAACATGTTTGAAAATATATAGCAAGTGTTTAATAACACACATATATAATGATGTTAGGTGATTGGCAATTGTATCTAGAAATCATTTTATCCTGTATCCAGAGCCATTTTCCGACAAGGTGCTGTATAACATAACTGATACCGGCAGTAACCATACAGCATGCAAATAGTCATGCACAGTGAAAATTATAATTTTGCTTGTGTCCATACTTCAATATTGATATCAGCTATGCTTCCCTGAAAATCATTACTTGAAGCCTGAATTTGAACATCTCCAATATGAAAAAAGAAGGAATATCTATAATCTCAAGACCTGAAATCAGAACCAGGCCTGTAGACAAAGTCAAGGGCTAGGAAATCCGTGTTAATAGGTCATTTGGTGTACCTGAGCATAAAGTGAAGTCCTAATGTATGCACTTTAAACAAGTAAAGAAAACCCACAAAATTGATCTTGTAAAAGGTGTAGAATTATGTTAAAACTATAATATTGAATGAAAAATAGTTCAACAGAGGATATATGCACTGTAATTTGAATGTGTATGTACCTCACATGCAGGAAAGGCCATTCTCTAAAGTGCTGTTTAATGCATTGGCTTCCACAGCAATCTCTGTCAGTGTAGAGGACTGTTGGTGGGGAGACTCCAGCATTCTGGTATCTGGAAATGATGCCATTTAGCATTTTCTTAAGCCCCTCTCCCTCACCAACCGTTAGCACTGACATGATAATCTGCCCATGCTCATTGCCAATGTTCGTGGCCCACTTGGCAGTTACTTTACTATTCCCTGCAATGGAAAGTGTAAACAGATGCAGTCTTAAAGGGACTATATCACAGATTGCTATCTGTGACTAACAAGCATTAGTTATTATGTATTAAGATCATAATCATTGGAACTGTTTGCAATTTCTGCATTCTGAAGCTGAAAAAACAGTGTTTTCATTAAGACATTGCTAAACAAACATCTTTCAATGGGTTGATGGACAACTTAAAATAGTTGGTGGATTTCTTCCCAACACACTGTCCTAGTTTTATGTAATAACTGTTCACCCTTTAAGTAGTCAGGGTCAAAATGACTATATATAAACCTACTAAAATTATGGACTGGATTGAAAAGTGATCAATAATATAGTTTAATGTTCTTCACGAATTGTGCTGTCATTTTATCAGACAAATTTATTTTAAAAAGATAGAAATCTATTTCTGTCAAAAAGGCCATTTAAGTGTGAAATATAAATAACTTTCTTTTTCCATTTATGAGGATCAAACATTTCGAAAAAAGAAATTGATTGTAGTTTCGTTTTATACACAATTGACGGTAAAATGTTAAAGCCATAGTATGGTTTGCTCTGTAGTACATGTGTATGGTATTTTGAGGGTCCTCATTATCAAATATTAAATCTTGTCTTATTTTTGAAGAAAACCCCTTCAATTTTCATATTATAATGTTAATTTATGCCTCAGGACACATAGGTTGAACTAGTGCTGAACCAAAGCAGGGTTTAAGAAAGCTCACATAAAATAAAATGATGTAGCTAACCAGCAAGCTTTTTAACTATTTTCTTTGTCAGTCGATTTTCAAGATGTTCCCAGTCACCGACATCAGGTCAGCCAACTCATAATCCATTCTTGAAATTACATCAAGTTGGTAGACCTTCATGAACCAGCAATGCCTTGGTATGTCCAAAAAAGGTGCTGTGCTGCAGCCTTCTTCATCGCCTTATATTTGGCCCCATATTGGCGACACTTGTCAAGGTGGGACTCACCATGGTTTTCAGGAGTCTTTTAAAATATTCCAAGTTCTATCCATTGACACAATTATTGATCATAATGTGCAATGAAGACTGTACTATGTAAATCACTATTTAATTTGGTCATACAGAAGTGCTATCATATGAGTTCTCGCAAAAAGTATTTATTGTTTCTATCGTATCATAAGGTATAAGATCCCCAATGAATCAGTAACATATTATCACATCGGATCATACAAGACAAAATGAACCTATCGGATCGTATCGTATGGTAAACATATTAGGTAAAATGTGTATCGTAAATCAGATATCATAGACCATATATCGTAAACCACATTTTGTAAAGGGCTGAGATGTGTAAGCAGATACAATGGTAAGGTTTGTAATACATGAAGACGGTTGCGTCTTTTCAATCATGCATTAATATACATTCATTGTATTTGGGTGAATAACACCAGAAAACAAATACTTTTTTTTTTTACTTTCGTCAGGCATGTGATAAACACTTTTCTTTAAATATAAACAAAGAATAAACTGAACAAAAATATATACATTGTAATAAACAAGAGAGCCATAATGACCCTAGAATTGCTCACCTGAGATTACCACCTATTTGAAGACTAGTTAGAAACATTGCTTTTAACTTTTACACATGTTTTTTGTGCCTCTTTGCATTGACCTATTTTTCATTCCAATTTTACAAGTTTGACACTGTATGCTTGATGTAGGACATTAAAATGGTACATAATAGAGGTTTTTCACATTCCATAGCACATGCGCAAAACGGGGCCAAAATGATCCTCAATCTAAGCCATTTCAAATGTGGGTGTAAAGTTTCTTCCGGTTTTGGCTTCATGTAATTCTTCGTGAAACCTTTCGTTAGAGTATCGTAAGTTGAGCATTTGTTATAAGATATTCAAATTATAACAGACTATGATTGGTGGAGAAGATCTTTAAGTAGGGAATGCTTTTGACCAATTTCGATGTCAACGTAATCTTAAAATTTTAGAATGAGCCAGCTGTGGCTTAATGTCGTCTGATTTCCGCAAGTTCATAAAGTTGTCGCCAACATTCTAGATCAAAACCTCTTCACACAAAACATTTTCAGAACAATTTATTGTGGAAAGACGATTAGAAAAGACAAAACGTGTGTTGATTTGTTTTCATTTATAAACATGAAAATCTAATTCAATATTGACAAGTTGCAAATTAGTCATTTGCCGAACTGACAATAACATGCAAAAAAATCCAAAGAAAGAAAGGTCCGATGAAAGAATGTATTATAAGCGTTGTCAAATTAATACAACGTTTAAAAATTTGAAAACAAAATACAATGAGAAAGAGTATTTGGTTAGTGAGAAATGAAGGAAAATGGCACATATTAAAAATATTTTGCTTTTTATGCCATAATGAGAACACCTGATTCAATTCACGAGAGGCATCTAAAGAAAACTTTCATTCTGTACGTCTTAAAATAAAAAAAATACTGGATTACTACAATTTCCAAACCTCTAATTGATAAAAAGTTAAACAAAACAAAATATTATCAAATTGGTCAAATTAGTTAGTGCTGAGTAACAGAATGCTCTCCAGTTAATACCACAATACTCCATATGTAATAAAGCATATAAAATATATGATTTGGTCTCAATTCACAACGTGACGAAGGTCATAAGTCACATTTGATAATCAAAATCAGAATTCAGATGTACAAGTTCTTCAGAAAATTGATTAACAAATTGTGCATATATATTTTATTTAAGAGCACTAACATTAAATATTGACTTGTGAAGAGCTTATTGAATTGCCTTCCTTAAATAACGTTGTATGGTATCCAAATTCATAAGCTATGAAAAACAAGACAAGCCCATATCTTATTGTTTGAACTGTATCCAAATACTTTTATGAAATTAATTGCGGAGGCAGGGGTGCTTTGATATGTTGAAAAGGGAGTTTGTGTGGCCAATTGTTGATCGTTTAAATCACCAGTCGGCTCTACAATACATGGCTTTTTGATTTAACAATATGTTGCAATTGTGTCAGATTAGTGTTATTTAACACCTCAAGTCTTAATCTTTGTGACAAACAACAAAGGATTTTATGACTTGACCATATCGTGCAATTATGTCAGATTGGTATTATTAAGCACCGCAACCCTTCACCCTTGTAACAATAGAGGTTCGTTAATTGACCAATTCTATGTAATCAGGTAGGAAAATTGACAATAAACGATTGAGTAGCATACAAAGTGTTCAAATGTCTTGATAATCAACTTATTGGTTAAATAACAACAGAATATGGGTATTTTTTAATTCAGCATGCTTTGACAGGCGAATCTAAACATGACATACACTTTTGATCAATACCGATTTCAACAAGATAAAATAACATGTTCTGCATTTTGGACCATTCATGAAACGCCGCTTTAAAAATCCAATATCAAAACCATTCATGAAAAAAAATCAAGATCATTTTGTGCGAAGCAAACACATATTGAAAATAATTACTGTTTTGGTGTAGCATCAAATTCTAGTGCTAATTATAAAAGTATCTGGCTAAACACATAGAGAACATAACTAATTTCAAAAGCATTCAGAAATACAAAAAGCGCGCTTCAAATAAACGTTAGTATTATTTTTGTATTATATGGCTTGGAGGTTTGTGGTTGGATCATTGTTTTGTATAGAATTAAGTTTGATGTCGGATTAAAAGTTTTGGCTCTCTGTGCTGCTTGGCAGGTTTGGAAAAGTATTTCCGGGTTGAGTGATTGAAGCCCCCAAAGAGCATTCCCATGAAATTATTTTGAAATCTGATCAGTGGGTTCAGACAAGAAGATTTTTTTAAAATTGCAGGAATTCCCCATTTTCATGCCACGGCAAATAAAGTTCTGCATAGAATTTATTTCTTTGAACAACCTTTGAAGAGCATCATCCAAAGGACATTCCTATGAAGTTTGGTTAAGATTGGCACAATGAGGAGGAGAAGATGTTTAAAGAAATTGTTGACGGCGCACGACGAAGGAAGGACATTGGGCGATCACTAAAGCTCACCTTGAGCACTTTTGTGCTCAGGTGAGCTAAAAACAGGGGATATCCTGAAATGAGTTTCCTTAGTGTCCAAAAAGTATGATTAACAATATCATATTTCCAATAGTATAATCATGTGTGGGAACCGTGGTCCAGTGGTAGGGCATCGCCTTCAAGGTCGAATGGTCCCAGGTTCGAATCCTGGCTGAATCATTGGAACTTTCCTGGGCAAGCAATCGTATCCCTCGTTGCTCTTCTCCACCCAGATGGGTACATGTGGGTTATTTTGTGAGGGAATATACAAATATGCTGTGACTTCATTTGCGCCATATGTCAACAGCTGGTTTATCACAAAGTGATCAGGGAGGGGATACTCAAAGTTGCCTGAAATAATATGCCTCTTCATCAGAATCTACCTCTTCGGGTTGAGTAGCCGACTCAATAGTGAGTGTTAAACTATGGCGTGACGGTGTTGCCTAGCATAGATATGAGACTATTATGGTAGTATAAACCCTACAGCTACTCTTTTTCTTATGGAATTAGCTTTGATTGAATAGGATTCGAATGTGTCACTGTCTAAACAGCATTTCATGATAAACAGACATTTGCTACCTTTTCAGTATGAATGCAAGTTACAATAAACTACCAGTTTGACAAACTGGTAGTTTTGAAACAACTTACACTAATGATGAGAAAAAGAAATGATGTCAGGTAACCCTTACAGAAGAAAAGAGGAAAAGTCAACCAAGTGTAGAGCTCCAAACTGCAACTACCTCAACTCTAGAATGGCCCTTAACCAATTGAGTTAACCAAGTAGCTGGTGTTCCTATACACATTATGAACATTGTCTCTTGTTGGAATCATGGTCTCAAGATGAGACCAACCCAGTTTGATACGTATGATAGGTAATGGTTAACCTGTCAATTTGCAGTGTTCTGCCAAGGATTATGAACAGAGGGGACAATTGTCCCATCTGCTCTGAAAAAGTGGAGACATTTTTGAAATCAGTGGGACAAGGGGATTTCAAACATTTGTTCTCATAAAAATAACAACTAGTAACTAAATTTAGTGAAGTACTTTAAATGGTACCTGTAACTGGTGTAGTGTAGTCTTGTTAATTGCCCATCAAGCTTGTGTCAGGGTATTGTGTTTTTTGTGTTTAATACATAGTTTACATGTCATTGAGTTCGAATCAGTATTATAATCCAGCCACGAATAGTCTCGTAGCCAGCTACTTTGAAATTTTCGTTCAGCTTTCTTCGCAACAATTTTCGAAGAGCTGGGACCATCACCGGATGCGTGGGGAATTGCTTCGGATTCTTTATTTGTCAAAGATTGGTCAGAAACGGCTGTTTCAATCGAAGTCTAGGGGACATTATTACATTCTGCTGCCGCCGGTGACGAATCGGATGTACTAGGCTTTTTAAAATAACTCAAAATGGTTCTAGCTTGTTTTCTTTTTCGGCGAAATCGACTCCATTTTTGTTGTTTACATGCGGTCGATAACTGTACTGGGTTTTCATTGGATCAATAGCCGCGGGAAAGTCAAATATTGATTAGTGCGCAGCGGTCGCCAAGTTACCAAACGCCGGCATCTCGTTATATTTACTTTACTCGTAAGATTTACCCCAAAATTCGGCAGAACACTGAATTTGTCAAATTGAATTTATACGAAAAAAAAATGAAATGTTTTTTTCGTTCATATAAATGGTTTTTCGTTCATAGGTAACATGTGTGATCGCGAAAAATAAGAAAATAGAAAAATATAGATTTCAATCCTATACCGTATAACCTGAGCAGAATGTCCCACTCCAGGGCGCCGCCATTTTGTTATTTTTCGAGTCCGCCATTTTCAATGTGATCGAAAAAGATAAACAGACGCTTGCTTTCAACTAAAAAAGCGTCAGGTTGACTCATTTGCCACTCAATGAAGCGCGAAATCGCGCGTGCGTTCACATGAACGTCACCAGCACGCGAGTTACGTCACCCAAAGCCGAAACGCTCGGAGGTTTATTTTTTGCTTTACTCAATATCAGTCTTCTTTTTTTTAATAAGCTCTTTCGATGTTGGATAAGAAACCAAACAAAAGTAATGTTTTCAAAAGAAATCAGCATTTTTGCACTCACATTTTAGCGAGAGGAACACATTACAGTGACCCGGATGTGATCGGGTATAAAAATATAGACGCATGTTTTAACACAAAAATCGCCTAGGAGATTGGATTCACGGAAATTTTATTAAATTCAATCGTAACTAATCGGACATTTCCGTAACTTTAGAAATACCCTATGAGTTCCGATTTGCTTTAGATTGATTGGTATGTTATTTCAATGCCAGTTTTTAGCGATTTGTTACTTTAAACAAATTGATTGACACTCATATCAGTTATGTAACATAAATGTGCTGTTAATTCCAAATGACAATGCATTGATTCCATGAATTAAGGGAAAAGACATAAAAGATAGGGAGAAAGAAAGGAAAGAACGAAGTATATATTGAAATGCTATATAAATAGTCTGTCAACTGGTTTAGTGGGTTAGAAAGCTTGACAAAGCAGGATATTTGCAAATAAAAAAACAAAAACACTGTTGTATTCTAGGAGAATAATTTGTGATCCCTTGATAAAAGATCAGACCGCTTAGAAAATTCTAATAGTTTGGCTTGAAACATAGACATTGGTTCCCAATTAATGGCATATTCAAGTTGAGAAGGTTGAAAGGGATAGAGACGCCGATAGAGGCGAAATACTGACAACCTTTGAGTATGATATCTGGTTCATATAAAGAAAGATCTTTTGCATCCACTTCATAGAGTAAAAAGTCACAATTAATGTTATCAGAAATATGGTTTACGGACATTTCTTCAGTCATTTCTAGTCGAGCATGCGTAATCAAGAATGTCCGCTCACCAATGCGCTTTGATAATTGAGCAAGGAATTGCAATTAAAACACGAAAAAGAGATTGGATCGTTTTGATTTCATTGGTAGGTCGAGCGAAAGAAATATATACTTGATTCGGAGAGTATTGTCGGATTTTACATTTAACCACCGTCATCATTCCTTCTATATGGTGTTTAACGCCTTATCAACAATATTTCAGTTATGTAACGGCTTTCCTGGAATCACCAGTACTGGGTTATGGCTCTGAAGTGACTTGTCAAAGATCACTCCCATAACACCAGCGATGTTGGTGGATCTCGAACCCGGGGCACAGAGTTCTAAGTCTGCCGAGCTAACCACTGGGCCCTGCAGTCATTCCCAAAAGTTTAGGTCCAGATGCTGGAATATCGTTAAAATGATCTTTCCATTTCCCAATACTACAGACGACCAAACATATTTGTTCGCACGATTCTATAAAATGAATACAAACATAATTAAAGAGGCAATCGGGATGAGGGAACATTCTATTTAAAAAGAACATAGCAATTGTCTTGCTTTTGTAAAATATTATGATACTGTCCACTGTTTTGTCCAGTCAAGAATACACGCAACATCGGCAATTGAAGAGGCCAAATATTCAAGGGACGTATCAACAGGAAATAAACGAGAAACTCTCACAATAAAATACATTAAAAAGAAGGGAGGACCAACATCAGAATACTGAAGGACTTTTGCATTATTGAATATAAATTAATCTCAGATTGAGAACTTCTTACAGCAACTGATTGCAGAAGATAAGATAATTTTCAACCCATTTTGATAAAGGCCATCATAAACCAAGACGGCTGGGTTTGAAGATAAGACTCGCTCAAAAGCCTTGGAAATATCACAAAAGACCATAGCCTTGGGTCCTCGCCTGCCCGTATACCCCGCACTATGTCCGGGATATACGCACGGGCCAGTACACTAGGCTAAAAAGACCATTCGAAAATTATTTCTTTATGGGAGAAGTACCTTGAAGATTATTGCCAATAATTGGGAAAGCCGCATAAGCATTATGTGCAAGATTATTCGAAATCAGGTATATTGTACAAGTACATAGCTCTTGCCGTAAATTTGCCTACGTAACCAAAGGCCTAATAAACAGTATAGGCAATTCCCCTAATCTCGTGGTATCCCTTATTTCGTGGTATTTGCATAATGTCATACTGCTTTCATGAACAAACGCACCAACCTGACCTACTTTCGCAGACCAGTGTAAGAACTCCAAAGAAGCAAGAATAAATGTTTTTCTGGTATAAAACCAATAAAATCCAATCAAATGCGCCTCTTATTACACAAATCTCCAAAAATTCCCGAAATGTTCACACCTATTACTCAAATCTAAGACCCAAAACACTTCCTTTCAGTTCGTCTGCAATTCTCAACCATTCTTTGGTCAGATACAAAATGTGTTTTACCTGAATACCACGAAATTAGGGTAGGACCTCAAAAATGCAAATGGCTGCCAGTGACCTATTAATTTACCTTACGTAGAGCATTTATGTGCTCCATCTAAAAATAATTACGAGCAGATCATAAATGAAGAATGAAATATGCTAGGAAAGCTAAATGTTGACAGTTAAGTTCTCTTTCTCCTTTCTGTTATTCATGTAACCTATAAGTACCACGGAATTAGGGCACACCAGTATATATGTTTTTTTTTTCGTCAATAGGTTTAACCTATATATATTATAACAATCCGGGCTTGGGCAACACATATTTCTTGATAATTACTTGTTAATCCACTGAACGAAAAGGGTCGAGAGTGAGCCTTGTATATTTATGAGCAAAGGAAGAACACAGAAATTCTTTGTTGAAATATTTGTTGACTGTTTCCATTCCTGACATGCTGATTTCCTTATATGTGTAACACTTTTTCGGTGCTCCATTTTAACTTTCATCCAACAATTTTATGAGTTTGACAAGTTTTGTTTCAAGAAGCTATCCCTGATTTCAATAAATGGTATACCGCGAAAATGTGTGATAAACATCAATACGTCACGAAAATACATGACAATATAAAAAAAAACTTCAAATACTCGCTATCAACAATAAAAAAAAAATAGATAAGCTTTCATAATAACTAAAAATGTTAAATGGAACCACTACTTACATCATTATTTAAATTTATCTAGCAACTAGCCCATCCACTGACTGATATCGCCTGCCTGATATAAATAAGTGATATCAGGTCAATGCGTCATGTGACGTATCACATGATCAACATTGCCGGAACTACTTTTGACCTACTGAAACAACCACTGCATATACACAAAGGAGTCAACACGTCAACAAGAACTCAAGATTTCCCGATAATTTTGATATTTTAATTTCAAAATCAAAAACAAAATATAACTGTTTATGAAAAAAAGATTAAATGCAAACAATAAACTTAATAATCATAACTTTGAAAAGTTCCTGCTTGAGAAAAGAGGCAAATCCTCAATAATCATCAAAAAAAAAAAATGATAAATAAATGACCTTGATTATTGAGAAATTACTCTGTATTTCCAGTAATGATTGTGATTTATAGAATAACTTACACCAGACTTAACAATACCTTGCTATGCCTTGCCTTAAGCAAATGATTTTGATATCACTGTGACAAAAGAATTATTCAACTGTTCAATATAAGCAATAAATCCTTTTGGAGTTTTGCCATGATGATCTCTATTCTCTACCTGATATCTTGAGAAAAACATTATTTTTCATATCATAATCATATATAACCATTCATAACATACCTCATGGGTCAATAACACCAACTTGCTATTTTCTTCTAAATGGCAAGAATTTGAAACACTGTGAAAGAAGGGGTTATTACTTATGTCAAGCAAATTTTCCTTATTCACTCTTTTTCTTTCAAATCTTAAAAAAAAACTACAGAGGCAAACTACTTTAAGGTTATGAATGTGTGGAAATTAAAACATTCCAATTTCAAAGCAACACATTGTTGACCATCCTAAATTAATAGAGTAGACTATATGAATAGGAATATTTTTTTTTGGAAAGAGAAATTGCCTAGTTTAAGAATTTTCCCTTCCAATAACATTTTCAAGAGCTTTCTGTTGATATCAAATAGTATAAGATAATGATGTATTTGATACATTTTAAGCAGAAATATTCAGAAATCAATGTGTTGATTTGCTGGAAGGGTGGAAATCATTAAGGAGAAATGAAAAAATTGGCTCATATTGAAAAAAACTTATTCTTTCTCAACAATTTTTTTCTAGAGGTGTTTGCACACAACTCTTATAACATTGTCATTGTTTGGTTATCAGTTAATAACAGGTGATGTCTGGAATACCCAATACAAGCACAGCATCACAGCTCTTTCTCTCAGACTTGGCCCATCAAGTTAAGTGAATTTTGTTGTAAGTAAGTACAATTTTATTTCAGTAAAAAGGCCTCCGGCCCACAATACATATACATATTACAAAATACAAATCAAAATCAGATATGCCCTACACTATCATCAATATATTATTGCTGTTATGTTTTAAGGATAAAAGGAAATCAAGTAGAAATGTGCTCTAGTAATTTTGATACAAAGAAAGCTAGGTTTTTCAATGTTATTTCGTCATTACATTTAAAAAGATTGTAAAAATTATCTAAGTTTGGACGAGCTTTATACCAATTATATAAATAGATATGTCTAATGTCTCCAAACTTTTCACATATAAAAAATGCATGGTATTCGTCCTCAACAATCAAAATATCTTTGTTGAGAAAACAGTATAGACAAACCCTGTCATTTCTATCAACGTTAAAATGTCTACCAATTTCAATGTTAAGCTTATGACTTGAGCATCTAAAACGAGCTAAGGCACGTTTATAATAAGGTTTGATGTCAGAATTAATATATCGTTCTACATTCAAAAGTGATTTAAAATTTCTATAAAAGTCACATCTTGTTGAGTTACTTATGTCACTATGCCACGTTTGTAAAGAACAGTCCGTTAATCTCTGTTTAAAAAGTTTACAAAATTGGTTTGAGTCCCCTATTTCTTGTGAAATCCAAATAAAACCAAAACCCTGTGAAAAAAGAAATTCTCGTACTTTTGTGACCCAATTATTTCTACCAACTGAATCTTGTGTTTTAAGCATTAAATAACATTGTTTTGGGTATCTATGGTTTTCCATTTCAATAAGTCTTACCCAATATCTTACAAATTTCATATGGTAATTTACTGCAATAGGGAATCTTCCGCATTCACCTAAAGCCATTGAGTCGTTGACAAAGGTATTAACACCTAAAAAATCTTTACAAAATTTAGAATGGACCTGTTCTATATGTTTATTACATTCAAAACCCCAAAGTTCAGCACCATATGTTAAGATAGGAGTGACCATGGAATCGAAAATCTTAAAGTAGTCATTATGCATAAACTTCCCAAAATGACTTTGAAATTGTTTAATTTGATACACCGATTTTCGTGCTTGATTTGCAAGTTTCTTTGTAGCGGAGGACCATGACAATTTCGGTGTAAAGATAAGACCCATAAATTTATAAGTGGAAGTTACTCTGATTCTGTTTTTCCTATATGTCCATTTTTCATTATGTCGAAGTGGACCCCCATTTCTAAAAACAATGATTTCTGATTTCTTCAGATTAACGATCATACCCGTTTCTTTACAAAATGAATCAATAGTGTTAAGTTGCAACTGAAGATTTATAACAGAATCAGCACAGTTAGCTACGTCGTCTGCAAACATTAGACAGAAAATATTTGGAATGTCAGGTGTAATAAAAATACCACCTCTACACGTTTCTCTAATAATTTTACTTAATTCGTTTATGTATATATTAAAAATTATAGGTGAACTCAAATCCCCTTGTTTCAAACCAGTATTACAAAGTATGGATGGAGTCAATTTCGAATCAACTTTGACATGTGCTCGGATATTAGCATACATTGATACTAGGATGCGAAATAAATTACCCTGTATCCCTTTTTTGTTAAGACATGTAAACAGTTTAGTATGGTTAAGTGTGTCAAAAGCTTTTTGAAAATCAACATATAAAACATAAAATCGCCCTCCTTTACGTGATAAATATTTTTGTATCATACTTTGTAGACAAAAAGAATTGTCAATCGCTGAATAACCTGCTCTAAAACCAGATTGGCACTCATCTAAAATATTAAATTCTACTGACCAACGTGTAAGACGATCATTTATAATAGATGAAAATATCTTATATAACACATTTAATAAGGAAATCCCTCTATAATTATTTGGGTCTGCTTTCGAACCAGATTTAAATATTGGTATTATAACAGAATCACACCATGAATCTGGGAATACCCCTGTATTAAGAATTTTATTAAATAACAACACGAGAAGAGGGCTGATTTCATACATGGTAGACTTATAGAATTCTGCACCAATACCATCCTTACCATGTGCTTTTCCTACCTTTAATTTATTTATACCTTTTTGGACCTCATCTAACAATATCTCATTATTAAGCAATGAGTCCATGTCTTCATTAAAAAACGAAGGATCATCCCTTATGTTTAATATTGAACTTTCTCCCATATTACATAATAAGGATTCAAAGTAAGTCAGCCATGTTCTCGCTGTTATAGTGTTAGGAGTATATGGGATTGAATTTAATCGAGATGAACCTTTAAGAATAAACCAGAACAATTTTGGATTAAGTCTTGCCTCAACTAGAGAAAGCCTCTTTTTAGCCTGATAGAGATTCTTCTTCTTACGGCAAATCGCCTTGAATTCATTCCTGCAAATTTTATAATCAATGAAATCGGAAGTGTTGTTTGTACTACGACAACGTCTAAGTTTTAAATACTTAGTATGTTTAACAGTCTCACAATGTGAGTCCCACCACTCTGGTTGTACAAAATCTAAGCATCTATTTGCACAATTACTATGTTTAATCTTCATATTTAATGATGCTGATTTATATATATTCAAAATAAGGTTAACTGCATTATTCACGTCACTGTTAATACAAGAAACAACTTCATTATACATTAACTCCAGCTTATTGTTGAAATTGAAGGTAAACACATCCTTCTTGCTATTATTCCATTTAAAATGTTCAGACACATCAAGAGGGCAATCATTTTGTGATAAAACAGAATCGTCATAATGCGCTTTTAAATTAAAGTTCAAAGTTGCTAAAATAGGAAAATGGTCCGAGTTGTCTTTCTCTTCAACATTAAAATATGAGATGAAGGGAAATAACTCTGATGAAACAATGTGATAATCAACCAAACTACGGCCGTCATTGGAAAAACAAGTAAAATGACCCGCCTTGTCCTCAGATAGATGTAGAAATCTGGAATTCCACACAGTCCTGAAAGTAGAAATAAAAAGCAATTAAGGAAATGATTTCTGAATAAACATGTACTTCATTTGTGTTCAAACACAGAAAATCAAGACAAAGACAAGTTCAACAGAAACAACAAGATATGCAATAGACATTAATAAACTGTTTGCAATAAAAAGGCTCTCAGGTTTCTCCCATGAGTCTTCCCCTTTAATCTTGCACAGTTCAATCTTTATCTAAATTTTGGTCAGGTGTGTTTCTAAGGCAGATGATTGGTATGTTAAAATGACAATCCCATAGAAATGTTTGACAAGGCAAGAATCAATAGAAAAAGTATGACCTACTACTCTGCTATGAATGATATGGTTAAAATGTGAGGGGCCCAAATGTATTTGTCACCATTCTAACAGAAATCATGCAAATTACAGGACAGAAATGTTCAGTCGGTGTATAACTAGATCTATTCATCTTTCTTGAATGACAATAACAAGATGTGCTTGACAATCTAAGGAAACAAAAATTATAAGTGAAACCCACCTGCAACTCTCGGTTATAGTGATTGTGGTCCAGAATGCTTAAGCTCTCCATCCGCTCACTGAACTCCAGGTTTCTTTTCCACTGATAACTTCATCCTATCGTTCTAATCATGAATGGTTATGACACCACAACAAATAACAATACATTGAGTTAAATTGCTTCTTTTTCTATGGAACTGTCTTGAATGTCGGATCCATTATCTTTTACCAATGCTATAGTCCAAAGTCCGCAGAATAATTCATCGATAGACCGTTGTCTTCGGGTTTTGTTTTTCGAAATGATGACTGTGTTTACTGTCCTTGTACATTATGTCATAATGTGTAATGAATTCTATGCATGAGTAAACTTATCGAAGCGAGGCCGAATTGAGAACATTTTGTAGGGCGATCTTTTCAATAATGAATTAAAATAACTGTCAAATAAAGATATGTCCATCCAGTTATTACATTTGAGTTAAATTTGGTTTAAAATCGATCAAAACAACGGACGAAGTACTTTTTGTCATTACGTCACTTCGCGTAATCTACGTCATCGCGTACTTGGGTCAAACATTACTACTTCGATTGATTTAAATAGAGTGAAGCCTGATTCATCGCGCTTTATGAGAATTATTGTCTGTATTTTCTTCTTAAATTTATCGTTACTTGATAAATAGAATATTATGCTAGTGTCTTTTGTTATCAATGTTATCGGTCAGGGTAAGGAAAATTGATAAAGGGATCGGTAAACCTCGCCCATTATCAATTCTCCTTACCCTGACCGATAACATTGATAACAAAAGACACTAGCATAATATTCTCTATATATCCAGTAAATCACTCGCATATTTAAGATGAAACCCCGAGTTGAATTTCACACCGCGCTCTTCCACCTCGTGTAACGATTCGCCACAATAACGATTCGCCACTAACGATTCGCCACAAGTTCATATAACGATTCACCACAGAGTGATAACGATTCGCCACACATTTGTAACGATTCGTCACAGTTTATAAATATTGTAGTGTAGTATATATTGTTGATTTCAATAAACAACCATTATTCAAATCGGAAATCTTTATTTTATTGTCATTCCTTGTTTATATGGGAGATGCGCTTCAACGCAAAAAAAATATGCTATGTTATAAGCATCAACAGAAAATCCTCGCATTTTTACCAACTTGACAACCAAATTCTACAAAACGTCTCGCAAAATCCATTCCTGGGCGTTAACTTATCGGAAGATCTTAAATTTGGAACCCACATAAGTAAGATAGCAAAAAGCAAGCTCCACAAGAGGATTCCTCAAACAAAATCTAAAACACTGCCCAATGCCTTGCAGGAAGCTGTCATACCTAGCATTAGTGCGATCCATCCTGTAATACAGTACCATCGTCTGGGACCCTCACCTGGCTAAAGATATTGACAACCTAGAAAAGGTCCAAAACGGTCGGATTCGGAAATGGTTTTGAAGTCAGCTACATGAACACCCATGTCAGGAGCTTTGTTACTCCCATAGCTTCTCTTCGTTATACGGATCTTTACAATCTTCCATTCTCTTCGAACAGATAGGGATTGTCTTTTAGCCAGTCAATAACCTGTTCTGTTTGCGTCTGAGTGATATGGTTTGTTCCTACGCCTTTTGCGGGCGGCTGCTACTAAAGCTGCAGTGGGAGCCTGTGGCTGTTCTGGCTCTGGAACCAGCACGGCGTCACTGTCGGTGGTGGTGTTGGAGACATTGGTGTTTCAGCCACCTGGCTTCTGCCTGTCACTCTCCGGCTTTTCTTGACTGCATCTATACCTCTTTTGGAACAAATTTTTGTGTTTTCAATATATTTTAATGTTCAGAATACTTTTCGTTCGTTTGTAAACTATGCAATAAGTGATACTCAAGTCGCAGCGCTATTCATAGGGATGGAGATACAGTGTAGGTATCGTAGGCGGGCGTGAGGAAGCTTGCCAATCGTAACAAAGCCTTACGCAACGTGTCGTTCCTCAAAGCCTGCAAATCCCTCATGAAAACGTAACGAAACGTATCAAAGCATGTCAGATCTGGATGAAAGCGTATGACCTCGTGTCAGACATAGGCGTAGGAGCGTTTTCAACATGGGGGGCAACTTCAGATGAGGACCGGTCTAAGAATAAATGTTCCTAAACTTTTTCATGACTATTCATGCATTTACAAATTCGATAATATTTTAGGAATTAAAAGAAAGCGTATGAAAATGTGTATCTTTAATAAAAAAAAAAAAAAAAAAAAAAAAAAGGATATGCCAGGTCTCGATCTCACGCGGAAATCAAATGAATTGATCTAAACAAAAAGTAGTAGCGACCAGGCTGTCACAGCCACGAATTCAACTAAGCACAAAGTAAAATTATTGTTTAATGTTTAGCTAACCCGATGTGTTCAGATTGCCATTTGCGATGATGACGTCAAAAAGATTTTGGTTATTGTTCGTAACAAAAGGCGAATTGGTATTAGATAAAGCACAACAAACATATTTATTTTTATTCTGCTGTTAAATTTCGTTTCTTTCATTTTTCTTTTCAAATATCTTCATTTGCCATTGTGAATATTGGGGGGGGGGGGGGCCAAAGCATACTCTGGCCCCCCAGTCTGGATATTGGGGGGCCGGGCCCCCCCTGGCCCCCCTGCTCCTACGCCTATGTCAGATCTTCATGCCATATTGTAGCAAATCTCGAGACATCTTAACGAAGTGTGCCAAGTCATCAGCAGTTTCTTCTTTTCCCATAATGTTTTCCTTTCTCGTCTGCAACAAACTGGTCAGATGTCGTTTTTGTTTGGTAATGGGTTAAAACCACAATCACATCCGATCAGGGAAAAACACCGCCATTCGCTGATCGATTGTTTTGTCTTATATATTCTGTATAAGAATCCTAGACTCCGAAGTTTGCATAAACCTTAAAAAAGCATTGCATTAAATCGAACCTCCGAGAAAACCCATTGTCGGCTGGCCTGTGATCTAACCTGTTTCCTACTCTGTTTCTCATCGTGACTAAGATAGATAGATAGAGGTTTATTAACTTAAAATTTTACAAGTTTCTCGTTATAACATATACATAAACAACATAATATACATTCACATGATCAATGCATTTCTGAAGTTAAGCAGATACTTAAGGTTTTGGAGAGATGACACAAAGATTTTTTTAGAAAATTACCAGCATTCTTAGGCTTAAACTCCGAGCTGATTTAACTGACTCATGTGTATAGAGTAATCGAGTAAGCGCATTGATCCTTTACCAACCACCACATTTTCGACTGTCCCAAATTGAAAGAGTCTGCAGACGAAATTACAAAAATGTGATAAAATTGGAAAGTCATCTTCTGATAGGACGGGAAACCTTGTCACGAGCAATTTTTCCTTTTCCCACAATGTTTTCCAGAGTCGTCTGCGACAAAGTGGTCAAATGTCGTTATTGTTTGGTAATGGGTTAAGGGTGATGATTAAGCGCGTCCAATTTCACGTTTTGACAATGGTTAGAACAATCCATTAAACAATGGACAGATGTTTAATTCTTCAAAATACCACAAAATGCGACTCACACACGCACCGAGATACCCTTATCTCTTTCACACAGATGATCTCATACGATGTGTCTATCTAGACAAGTTTTGACAACATTGTGACAAAAGGAGAAAATACTCAGTGCACTACGAAATTCTCAATGCTAAAAACATGGCAGTCATGGCAGTTTTTCGTGAACTTCTTTTCTTTGAGAAATATTTTCAAAAGTTTCGTTTAAAAGTGTACAAGGAAAAGGGGAAAGGTAATGTAAGGTTCTTATATTGATCGAAAACTGTAAGAAGGGAAGTTCAAATGGTTGGCTGTATGTTTTTTTCAAATGAAATTTTAAAACCGTTGTCAACAATAGTCCAGTCATATATCGTCGTTTAATGTACCTATTCGTTTCAGTGGTACCTCCTCAGCAGGGTTGCTTTCCCAAATTACCACGATTTGCCACTGGTAAGAGACACAAATGAATCATACCGCATTCCCTTCATTGTTCGTCCGAAGAAATAATGGTTGACCCGTGCAGAACATTATAACTGAACGACTGGATAATCAAGTTAAAACATAAAACATCGCAACAAAACGAGAAATTCAAACAATTATGTCAGTGCTCAATGGGTTGACTCGGCAAATTACTTATCCGGCAATAAATAAGTCGATACGACTGAGGTTATTCGGATCTTACAGCCGACCGGTTATGCTCCTTTGGGAAAGCAGTCAATTCTTTTCAAAGTTAGTCTCGCTGCACATGTGCACATATGTGGACAAATTTAGTAAGAGCATGTCTGATCAATTTTTGTAGAATTAGATAAAATGTTGCTTTAAAAACAAACAAAAAACAAACAATCTAAACATCAGACTCGAACAATACACGAGTTGTTCGACAAAGAGAAAAGATTGTTTAGATATTAGGATATTACAGCTCGTCAACAATTTTTCAGTTTAAGTGCAAAGTCCGTTCCAATATTGATAGAGAAGATATGTTAATGTATATATGTACAGTACTTTTAAAAGAATCAATCATCAACACATACATACGCATGTCTATCGTGTCATTAAAAAGAACAATGTGACATAAGAAGATAAAGCTCACAACAAACGCTTTCTCCGTTTGGCACGAAAGCTTTTATAACAATATTCATAATTAAAACGTTAAATTGCATAGTCGATTAATTATACAGATGTTCCAAAAAAAAATACTTCTAAATATCTAATTGCGATGCAATATTGATTTGCTATCGGTTACATTTTTTGTTCTTTATCAATGGACGCTTTGTTTCTGCTCAAAGGCTTTTGGGATAAATGAGTGTTTCTAATTACATGGATTATTATTAAGGTTAAAATTTCCTCATGTTGCACTTTTTGGCTGCTACAAACATAAAGCAAGAGGAGACGACACCTTTAAGGTATACGAAAAACGTTTATTGTTCGAATTAAGATATAAACCGTTGTGACAACCGCAGAAATCTTTCGCTGGAAGCGAGTCTGGATTGTTCACAGTATTGTTTCTTCATTCATTAAACCTTATAGTGCTGGAACCGACGTCATGCTTAAACAAACAGGTTAGATCAAGACCAGCCGCCAAGTAGATTGGCGGCTGCCCTTTGATCTAACCTGTGTGTTACTCTGAGTATATTTCCTCAACAAAATTAAATAGATATTTAAGATTTTCTAAAGCATACGACACAAAAATCTATTTCTAAAAAATAAGGAAATCACCCGGTATTCTAAGGGTTTATAGTTAATTGCGTGTTACAGTTATCTGTTATAGAGAAACAACCAAATGAGTTGTGCATCTCGTCCTAGTTGGTGTGGTGTGGATAATTTATTTCTTCTTCTATGTCTTCAGAATAAGCGACTAATTGGGTGTGTTTATAGGTGATCTTTCTATATTATACGTTATAGTCGTGTGTGGCGTTTGTGGTCCTACTGCAATATATATTTGAGAACCCGTATATGTTTGGAGGTAGATTATCTTTGATGCTTTCCATCAGTTTATCGTTGATGTTGTATAAGTAATATGGCGAAACCATTACCAACTTAATCGGATATGAACACGACGTAAGATACCAATTAGAGAAAGGATTGTTGATCATCTTGGAACGGAAATTAACCCATTACCAAACAATAACGACATCTGACCAGTTTGTTAAAGACGACTTTGGAAAACCTTTTGGGAAAAGGAGAAATTGCTCTTAACGAGTAATTTCTCATTTTCCCGCAATGTTTTCTGCCCCACCAGAAGATTATTTTATTATTCCATTACATTTTGAAATGTCTGCAAACTTTTTTTATTTTGGACAGTCAAAAACTGGGTGTTTGGTAAAGGGTTGAGGAATAATTGGAGGTCTGATCAGTCAGTGTAATGAAGTTATCCGAACCATAAAGAAGCATAATTCGTATCTACAAACAAATATGTTGAAGGAAATACGAATTTTTTAAACAATGATGATTTTTGGGTGCTTTAACTTTTTGTGCAGTTATGCATTTATGCATTTCTAGCGTTTTTCATTATTTCGGAAGAATAAATCATAACATCGGGTTGTCAACTACATGTATAGTGACTTTGTTCCGAAAGCGAGACACGTTGGTACGTTGGCACATTGGCACGTTAGCACGTTGGCACGTTAGCATGTTGGCAAAGACAGTGCGTGGTTTGAACTAGAACCTATACTTGTAGGTTAAAACACGATTTGTTCTGGTCAACTTAGGATTCGAACAAAAGAGGAATAGAACTATTTCTATCTGATTGAAGGTTATCAATTTTTCTTAGTAGTGATACGTGTATGAAATGAACGATTTCTTTGTTGGGGAAAATCTAAGGAAAAGCAGCAATGCCCGAAACGACCGATGTTCGACTGGAGAAGAAAATTACGCATGAGGATTTAACTAAGCTGAAGAGAGCGTTCACGGTAAGCTTTTGTTTGTTTTATCTTGTTTATTTTACACAATTTGTGAATCAAGTTCCATAACTTATAGTAATCATTATCAATTCTGCTTCCAAGATACATAATTAATTAATGCACCAAATTAAGAAGTATGAGATATCGTAAGTTTGACCCCGCTGATCTCGGGATTTGTACCTGCGACCTTCATCCCCCGATACTGACGCGCTACCACTGAACCATTGTCAGCATAGACAAATTTAGTGATGTTATAATACTACATTTACCAAAAAATGTTTTTTGTCAGCGTTAGCTTTATACAGAATACATGTACCAGTTGTTTTGTGACAGCCCACTTAGCCTTCAAATGATAATAACATAAAATATCAAAGAATGCCCCTCATGCAGTGATAATTTTTAGCTCAAAACATCTCATAAGATTTCCCCAAAACTCATTACATATGCATTCATTCATTTAAATCTTTTTTCTATAGAAAAATACATTGGTTTTTAAGTTTTGGTAAAAAAAGCCCATTGATTTAATTTAGAAAAAAAATCACTGCCCTCATGCATGCTAATCTGGCTTCACATTTCAAACCACTGTTCTTTTTTATTTCAGAGTGACGATAGGCAAAAACACAAACTATGTTTAAACAAGGAACAGTTCTGTAAAGCACTCACTCTGAGGTTGAACATAGGTTCGAGACAGGAGGTTTGTAAAACTGTTTTTACCCGTTTTTTCGAAAACCCCTTTATTGGAACAGGGGTTTGTAAAACAGTTAAAACCCGGCTCTTACGAAACCCCTTTATTCGAATAGGGGTTTGTAACACAGTTAAAACCCGACTCTTACAAAAGTCCTTTATTCGAAAAGGGGTTTGTAACACAGTTGAAACCTGGCTCTTACGAAACCCCTTTATTCGTATAGGGGTTTGTAAAACAGTTAAAACCAGGTTCTTACGAAACCCCTTTATTTGAATAGGGGTTTGTAAAACAGCCCGAACCCGGTTTATACGAAACCCCTTTATTCGAATAGGGGTTTGTAAAACAGTTGAAATTAGGCTCTTACGAAATCCCTTTCTTCTATTAGGGGTTTGTAAAACAGTTAAAATCCGGCTCTTACGTAACCCCTTTATTCGAATAGCGGTTTATAAAACAGTTAAAACCCGGCTCTTACGAAACCCCTTTATTTGAATAGGGGTTTGTAAAACCGTTAAAACCTGGCTTATACGAAACCCCTTTATTCGAAAAGGGGTTTGTTAAACAGTCAAAACCCGGCTCTTACGAAACCCCTTTATTCGAAAAGGGGTATGTACAACAGTTAAAACCCGACTCGTACGAAACCCCTTTATTCGAATAGGGGTTTGTAAAACAGTTAAAACCCGGCTTATACGAAACCCCTTTATTCGAATAGGGGTTTGTAAAACAGTTAAAACCCGGCTCTTACGAAACCCATTTATTCGAAAAGGGGTATGTACAACAGTTAAAACCCGACTCGTACGAAACCCCTTTATTTGAATAGGGGTTTGTAAAACAGTTAAAACCCGATTTATACGAAACCCCTTTATTCGAATAGGGGTTTGTAAAACAGCCCGAACCCGGTTTATACGAAAACCCCTTTATTGAAGTAGGGGTATAGGAATTAGCCTAAACCCGGTTTAGACGAAAACCCCTTTATTTCCAGGTTATTCAAACCCCCTTAATACGAATACAGGCTTTTTGTAGTGGTATGGAAAACAGTCATAACTCGGCTTTTACAAAAACCCCTATATTCGAATACATGTTAAATACAGGGAAATGTAAAACAATCGAAACCCGACTTTTACAAAACCTATATATTCGAATACATGCTTGAGGACGGGATGTGACAGTCGAATTCCGGCAATTTGATTTCCCTGTATTCTGGTAGAGTAAAGAAATTGGATTAATCATTTCCCAAGCAATAACGACATTTGACCACTTTATTGCAGACAACTTAAGAAAACATTGAGGGAAAAGGAGAAAATGCTCGTCACACAAGGTTTTCGGGCCTATCAGAAGATTATTTTCCAAATTCATCCCATTTTGAAATGTCGTCTGCAAACTCTTTCATTTTGGGGCAGTCGAAAATGTGTTGTTTTGGAAAGGGTTAAAGTAAATAGAACGAACCTCGATTATTCAAAAGTTCTTTATTCGAAAAATCTCTCATCTGAATTAACGTACGCAATTATGTTTGTATTAATGTTAAGTAAATCCTGGCTTTTGACAGCTTCCAATGGAAGACCATACCTTGTTAAATGTCCATATAGTATGTGTATCATTTAATATGTATTCCAAACCTCTTCAGTTGTAATTGAAACAGTTGCCTAAACATACATCTTTGGCAGTGATTTGTCTCAGAGGATTCAATAAATTTATGATAGAATACCCATAATCCACCATTTTGAAACTCGTTCCATCGTCGAATTACTTCTGTCGTTTTCGGTATACATCGATCTCGGCCGGAACTATTTGCATCAAACCGTATAGTTTTAGATCTTACCGATGTTTACCAAGAACGACTGAACTATTCCGACGAAAGAATGAGTTTTAAACTGGCGGATTATGGGTATTCTACTTTAAGGCCGGTCATCAGGGGTTTTGAACCAGGTTCACTCTTACATACTGTACATATTATTTAGAAATATCGTTATTTATAAACATTACACAGGGCGAAATGAAAGGGATCGGAACAAAAACTCTTAATTGATATACGTGCGGTTCCTAAAGAAATATAAAACAGTTACATGTATAGCATATATCTGATTAACACGATTAAGGCAGAGAAACATTCAAAAGAATTAACAAAACTAGACATGATTAGCCTTATAGAAGTAATAAGAAACAGGAGAAACGGTTAGAAACATTATGTAAAGTTAGTCGGAAATTGTGCAGCAGCAATTGACTTTTTATGCAATCACATATCAAACTTGTCTGCTCATTTAACCGTACAACTAAAATAATACGTGTCTGTTAATCATTCCATAGCGGGTTGCACCAAGGAGTAAATATAGAGTTATTTAACCTTTTCCCAAACAACAAATTTTCGACTTCCCCAAATTGAAAGAGATTGCAGACGACATTTCAAAATGTGATAAAATTGGGGAAAAATCTTCTTTATAGGGCAGAAAACATTGTGGGAAAAGGAAAAAATACTCCTTACGAGCAATTCTCCTTTTCCCACAATGTTTTCCAAACCCATCTGCAACAAAGTGATCAAATGTCGTTATTGTTTGGGAAAGGGCTTGATCTATAAGTGCATCTTTGGAAACGTTCTCTAGCCGGAATACGTCCGATATAGTACAGAGATGTATCACAGTATCCGCCTTTGTTTCTTCATGCATGTATACATGTACCTGATCTCTCTTTCCGACCAGTATGAAGATCTGTTTGAGAAGGTGGATGTTACCCGACAGGGCCTGATCGACTGGGATAACTTCTCCGAGCATATGTTACTCGGCATGTACGGGAAGGACAAAAGGGTCCCATTATGGAGGAATCTGATTACCTTAAAGAGGTGGGTATGTTGTGTGTGGACTTTCTTTTGTCCCATTATGGAGGAATCTGATTACCTTAAAGGGGTGGGTATGTTGTGTGTGGACTTTCTTTTGTCCCATTATGGAGGAATCTGATTACCTTAAAGAGGTGGGTATGTTGTGTGTGGACTTTCTTTTGTCCCATTATGGAGGAATCTGATTACCTTAAAGAGGTGGGTATGTTGTGTGTGAACTTTCTTTTGTCCCATTATGGAGGAATCTGATTACCTTAAAGAGGTGGGTATGTTGTGTGTGGACTTTCTTTTGTCCCATTATGGAGGAATCTGATTACCTTAAAGAGGTGGGTCTGTTGTGTTTGGACTTTCTTTTGTCCCATTATGGAGGAATCTGATAACCTTAAAGAGGTGGGTCTGTTGTGTGTGGACTTTCTTTTGTCCCATTATGGAGGAATCTGATTACCTTAAAGAGGTGGGTATGTCGAGTTTGGACTTTCTTTTGTCCCATTATGGAGGAATCTGATTACCTTAAAGAGGTGGGTCTGTTGTGTGTGGACTTTCTTTTGTCCCATTACGGAGGAATCTGATTACCTTAAAGAGGTGGGTCTGTTGTGTGTGGACTTTCTTTTGTCCCATGACGGAGGAATCTGATTACCTTAAAGAGGTGGGTATGTTGTGTGAGGACTTTCTTTTGTCCCATTATGGAGGAATCTGATTACCTTAAAGAGGTGGGTATGTTGTGTGTGGACTTTCTTTTGTCCCATTATGGAGGCATCTGATTACCTTAAAGAGGTGGGTATGTTGTGTGTGGACTTTCTTTTGTCCCATTATGGAGGAATCTGATTACCTTAAAGAGGTGGGTCTGTTGTGTGTGGACTTTCTTTTGTCCCATTATGGAGGAATCTGCTTACCTTAAAGAGGTGGGTATGTTGTGTTTGGACTTTCTTTTGTCCCATTATGGAGGAATCTGATTACCTTAACCCTTTAAGGTATAGAGATAAGGCTTATCAGTGACACTATAGGTATAAACCATCCGATTATCGAAGACCATTAACGCATACATAATTAGTCACCCTGGGTACCTATTTGCACAGGATTATCTCCGATAATTGTTATTGATTGGGGTACTGTTAATCAAACCCAAATTAATGCATTTTACATTCATCTAATAGATTTTCTCAAAGAATAAAAAACGACGAGAACAAAATTTCCTTTAAGTTGATGTTTTTTTTCTTTATTTAGTGATACACTCATATCAGGATTAAGTTGTAGAAAATTAAACAAACAATGAAAATGTATATTACGGTGTGAATTATACAAAATCAAAAGTAATAATATGACTTATGTGTTCTCCCTGAGAGATCCCTAATTTGTTTTTCTGTTTTGTCATCAATTGCAGGGAATTTTGTTGCCGAAAAATACCGTTCCTGACTCGAGATACATACTTTGTCTTTGCATATTTCTCAACAAAGCTGAATCGTTTTACTTCAATTCCCATTCAAACCGTTTCCAAAATATATAAAAGAATGTTTTTCAACGCAATATTGCTTTGTAAAGAAGTTAAACCTGGTCCTTCTTATAAATGTAAAACAGTAAAAATCAACTCATTTTGGCAACGAAACATGCTTATATTTCCGTATATATACGTGTCCATGAGTGATGAATTTACCAAAAGCTCGTAGTTGTAGTCAAAGTTGGAGGAACGATCTAATTTGCTTGTTCGTGAATTGGTAATATTTATCAACATTTCATCATCTTCAGGCTTAAAAAAAACCGATCAAATTACTGCTCTGAATCTACATTGATGTCCGACTTGCGATCGGAAACACCAAATTGGCTAAATATTTTAAAAAGGCCGTCTTTATAACATCAATTATTTGACGGCTCGATTTTCAATCGCCTTTAAACTTTGAACAATAGCTCCGTGTCATAAACATCCTTTACAGGTCGCGTGCCGTATGCTCTGGTTTTAATTGGATAGTATTTTTAGAAATGTGTTAAGTTACTAAAGAATTGCATGAAATCCTTATCGAGTCTTTACAAATCGGCAGTGTTTTGATCTTTTATGACCGGAAGACTTCTCATTAATTGGATTGGTAATTTGGATTCCCTTCATCTCAATTTGATAGCGTTATTTCCATAAGCGTGTCGTGAGACCATTATCAAAAGATTCTCTCTAGAGCAAAAGTTTAAACTTTGACCCTATAATTTTATCATCAGAAATGAAAGAAGACATATTTATTTAAGAGGAAAATAAACTTTGGAGAAAATGACGTGTGTGCAAAGATGTGTTATTAAGAGCTAAAGTTGAATCAATTTTTCAGCTGTCAAAAAGCGTTCTATGCAGTAATCGATAGAACGTCAAAACAGGTTTTATACGGTAATAGGTATAACGGCGAAAAGGGTTTTATACGGTAAACGATAAGGCGGCGAACGGCGCTATATACCGTAAAGGGTTAAAGAGGTGGGTATGTTGTGTGTGGACTTTCTTTTGTCCCATTACGGAGGAATCTGATAACCTTAAAGAGGTGGGTCTGTTGTGTGTGGACTTTCTTTTGTCCCATTATGGAGGAATCTGATTACCTTAAAGAGGTGGGTATGTTGTGTGAGGACTTTCTTTTGTCCCATTAAGGAGGAATCTGATTACCTTAAAGAGGTGTGTCTGTTGTGTGTGGACTTTCTTTTGTCCCATTATGGAGGAATCTGATAACCTTAAAGAGGTGGGTATGTTGTTTGTGGACTTTCTTTTGTCCCATTATGGAGGAATCTGATTACCTTAAAGAGGTGGGTATGTTGTGTGTGGACTTTCTTTTGTCCCATTATGGAGGAATCTGATTACCTTAAAGAGGTGGGTATGTTGTGTGTGGACTTTCTTTTGTCCCATTATGGAGGAATCTGATTACCTTAAAGAGGTGGGTATGTTGTGTGTGGACTTTCTTTTGTCCCATTATGGAGGAATCTGATTACCTTAAAGAGGTGGGTATGTTGTGTGTGGACTTTCCTTTGTTCCATTATGGAGGAATCTGATTACCTTAAAGAGGTGGGTATGTTGTGTGTGGCCTTTCTTTTTTCCCATTATGGAGGAATCTGATTACATTAAAGAGGTGGGTATGTTGTGTGTGGACTTTCTTTTGTCCCATTATGGAGGAATCTGATTACCTTAAAGAGGTGGGTATGTTGTGTGTGGACTTTCTTTGTCCCATTATGGAGGAATCTGATTACCTTAAAGAGGTGGGTATGTTGTGTGTGGACTTTCTTTTGTCCCATTATGGAGGAATCTGATTACCTTAAAGAGGTGGGTCTGTTGTGTGTGGACTTTCTTTTGTCCCATTATGGAGGAATCTGATTACCTTAAAGAGGTGGGTATGATGTGTGTGGACTTTCTTTTGTCCCATTATGGAGGAATCTGATTACCTTAAAGAGGTGGGTATGTTGTGTGTGGACTTTCTTTTGTCCCATTATGGAGGAATCTGATTACCTTAAAGAGGTGGGTATGTTGTGTGTGGACTTTCTTTTGTCCCATTATGGAGGAATCTGATTACCTTAAAGAGGTGGGTATGTTGTGTGTGGACTTTCTTTTGTCCCATTATGGAGGAATCTGATTACCTTAAAGAGGTGGGTATGTTGTGTGTGGACTTTCTTTTGTCCCATTATGGAGGAATCTGATTACATTAAAGAGGTGGGTATGTTGTCTGTGGACTTTCTTTTGTCCCATTATGGAGGAATCTGATTACCTTAAAGAGGTGGGTATGTTGTGTGTGGACTTTATTTTGTCCCATTATGGAGGAATCTGATTACCTTAAAGAGGTGGGTATGTTGTGTGTGGACTTTCTTTTGTCCCATTATGGAGGAATCTGATTACCTTAAAGAGGTGGGTATGTTGTGTGTGGACTTTCTTTTGTCCCATTATGGAGGAATCTGATTACCTTAAAGAGGTGGGTATGTTGTGTGTGGACTTTCTTTTGTCCCATTATGGAGGAATCTGATTACCTTAAAGAGGTGGGTATGTTGTGTGTGGACTTTCTTTTGTCCCATTATGGAGGAATCTGATTACCTTAAAGAGGTGGGTATGTTGTGTGTGGACTTGCTTTTGTCCCATTATGGAGGAATCTGATTACCTTAAAGAGGTGGGTATGTTGTGTGTGGACTTTCTTTTGTCCCATTATGCAGGAATCTGATTACCTTAAAGAGGTGGGTATGTTGTGTGTGGACTTTCTTTTGTCCCATTATGGAGGAATCTGATTACCTTAAAGAGGTGGGTATGTTGTGTGTGGACTTTTTGTTTAACGGCGTTTCAACGTTTTCCTGTTATATCGCAATTTTTCTCACTTTGCTGACCTTAATAAAAGGTCAAAAGGTTTTGTTAATCGTAATGTCGCCCCTAATGAAAGAGTCAGCAAGTTTGGCTTATGAGACACTTTTCACTGATCATTCTTTTAACAAGTACCACCAAACTTCTATCACTATGCCAGGCGCCAAGCGGATATCAGTCGGCAACCATTGAATTTAACTAGCTTGCGGCTCACGAACCGGCCATTTCTGAACAAGTCCCGCGAGAAAAATTCTCCGGACAAACGCCTCCCTTGGGGTTCGAACCTTTAACTTCCCTGTCCCGATGCGGACGTTAACCACAATTCCACGGTGAAGGAGAAATAGATAACAAGCGGTTTGGTGCCTTGATTCGGAAATGTTATCGGAGATGGCGTGGAAATGTTATTCTGTGAGCCAAAGGCGAGTCGGATAATAATCTTAAACCGCGCCGGTAAGCGTTTCTCATTCTATACTCCAATGATATGGTCCAGGGGTAGAGCATCATCCTCGGGACACGAGGGTCGTGCGTTCGAATCCCGTGAGTAGCGGGGTATACATTGCCGTCTCTCATCTATCCACATTCGTTGCGAGTTCTGGTTATTTATCCAGGAAGCAGAATCGATAATGATTTATTGTAGTTGTTAGAAATTACTACAGTTTTCATTATCCTGTTATCTAAGTGGATTTGAAATAAACGGAAACAAAACAAAAGGCAGTACTGATAGGTGCGCACAGATTCCCATCGAACACGTGATATACTGTCGGATAACAAAAATGTAATACGGCATCATGTTATCGGTCCGCAAGTTGCACTGTTGACAAGATACAATAAGAATTCTAGTCGTTATGTGAGCAGAGTGTCACGGGCGAAGCTTATATTTTACCTATCTGTTTTACATCGATTGTGAAGGAAGCTTAGAGCTTGTTCAAAGCGACTCTCGATAACTGCTTCCTGGATACTAAACCAGTACTCGCGCCGATTTGTGGGTTAGTCCAGGAAATTTTCCTCTCGCCTTACAGGGATCGAACCCAGGACCCTTGGTACAAGAAACTGACGATCCACCACTGCACCACTGTCGCCTAATTTTATACTTAAACTAATTTTGGCTTAATCAGTAGGAATCCTGACTTGTAAACATCGATGGCCAGAGAGCAAAATTACCGCTCAGTGGATAATATATCTTACATATCATAAAGTTACTCCGAAATAGTTGGAAAGTGTGATCCTTGACACATTAGCGTGTTTATATAAGCAATGTATTCCATATCGTTTTATTTCTCAAAATCGTCGTAAAATAGAACTAAATCTCACCTTCGCAAAACGTTATTCCAATCAGCATGCCCCGAAGCCCCCTAGTTCAAGTGCGTAATCTTTTTAAATAGTCTCAGTTACGCGCCTGTCCAAGGGCACGGTATTTCCACACCAGAAGAACACAATATGTTTCCATTGCGCCGACTGTCTTACAAGGTGAAAAAGATTAATCATTGTAGAGTGACGGATATGTCATGTCGATCTGACCGCAAAACATGTTAACGTCGAACAGAAAATCTGCTTTGAAGTCTCTGAATTGATAGTCAGTACCAATTAGTTGAAACTTATATATTTTACATTAATTGTGATGGAGCTTGAGGCTCAAAAGAATTGATCTCGATGTTTCTTCCTGGATACATGACCAGAATTCTTACCATCGCTATCAGAAATCAAATCCAGGACCCAGGGTACCAAAGGCCGGTACTCCAACACTGCCATACTGTCACCCATGATCAGTTGGAATCATGAGACTTATGAATACATTAACTTATCAGTTACCTAATTAAAAGACTTTGATGTCGTTACCAAATTCCTTCTGTCTCATAAACCCTGTATCGAAATGAATCTTCTTTCAATTACAGCCCACATAATCATGCAATCCAGAGGATCGTGTTTTTGAAGACGTCACGACGCTATCTCGTTATTAGCAAGGTATTGTCATTAACCCTTATGGAACTGGAACCGGTATCACATGCTTATGCAAACAGGTTAGATCCAGGTCAGCCGCCAAGTTAATTGGCGACTGGCCTGTGATCTAACCTGTTTGCTACTCTGAGTGTCTATCCTCATCAAAACATAAGCAAGTATTTGAGGTTTCGGCAAAGACGACACAAAAATCTGTTTATAGAAAATTACCCAGCATTCTATTGGTTTATACAAGAGTCTTGTTGGATTAGAGCTTTATCCAGCTTGCGTGCTGACACCAAACACAAGTTGCTGCAATAGACACGTTCACCTTTGGCAACCTTATGCTAAGGGATATATTACGTCTCTCGATTTGTGACTCGATTCTTCACTAAGGAAGGAATTGCGTATTCCTTAAATTTACATGTCTTTTAACCCTTTCCCAAACACCAAATTTTCGACTGTCCCAAATTGAAAGAGTTTGCAGACGCCATTTCAAAATGTAATGAAATTGGGAATTAACATTCAGCAAGGGCAGAAAACATTGTGGGAAAAGGAAATACTGCTCGTTAAGAGCAATTTCTCCTTTTCCCACTATGTTTTCTAAAGTCGTCTACAACAAATTGGTCAAATGTCATTATTGTTTGGGAAAGGGTTAACATGTACAAGCATGAAAGGTAATTATTGTTATGAATGTTAAATAGCCTATTCAGTTATATTCACTCGCCGGATTAAACTTTATTTACATCAAGTTAAACATGCAATCCAAGGCCAGATCAATGACCTTTCTTAGAAATGTGACGTTATCTTTTATAACAAGAAAAAACAACAACATAATTTTGAATTCTGACAGGAACGAACAATCTCCACATGGGACACCAACATGAAAATACACAGGTCGCTTAGGACAACCATTGAAACGTTTAAACCACGTGACGTCTGGGTCACGTGCTTTGTTGCCATGGCGAATGTCAATAAGACAGCCTTGACCTTTACGAGCAAATACAATGGGGATTCACTTCTTCTTCCAGATACAGTCAAACTTGTGTTAAGAGGCCAGCCTATGGGACATAGTCAGTTGGCTTTTTAAGACAGGTTGGCTGCTTAACACAAACTGATGTACACTATAAATCTAACAATGGGACTTTCTGTAGTGGTTGTTTAAGGCAGGTTGGCTGCTTAAGAGGGTGTTTGATTACCACAAGTTAGACTGTATACACAATTCTGTAAAAAGTCCATTGTGACCGCACAGTGTTCTACGTCCTTTGTAAACATGAATCATAAAAGCCAAATAAAAAGGGGCACTAAACACTGGTGATATTGGACAAGAATGCTTCAAAGCTGTTGATGTTCCTAAGCAGCTTGTCAAGATGGTATTTTTCATTATGGAAAACGTAGCAAATAAAACAGATTCCAAATAGGGTATTTCAAATACTTTGCTCATTGGCATTCAATGTTTATCCATTTAATAAGCATGGATTCATGGATCATCATCATAATCTTTGTTGATATATGTCATATCATTTAGTTGTACCTTCTTCAAATAACAGAAAAGATGGAAAGGGTAAAACTGTTTGAATCCCATGTTTCTACAACCTAAGGAAGGCGATTTTGAATCGGTTCTTTAAAAGAAACGGTTTAACTAGGTTTCATATTGTTAACATTGATATTGGATGGCCATAGTTGAAGTATTATGCGACTTTGATTTTCAGCTTTCTACGACTTGAGTTCGAAAGCGGAGTTTAGCTGCCAGTATAAAGTTCAAGGCCTTCCTTTCACGCCGCTGTGTTTAGACTACAGGTAAGATATACAGCGAAGCCTCGTTTATCCGGACCCCGATTATCCGGATGTCTCGCAATCCGAACGAAATTGAGAGGGAACGGAATTATTTGACCAGTTTGTTGCAGACAACTTTTGAAAACATTGTGGGTAAAGGAGAAATTGCTCGTGACGAGCAATTTCTCCTTTTCCCACAATGTTTTTTTGCCATGTCAAAAGATTATTTTTGAATTTCATCACGTTTTGAAATGTCGTGTGCCAACTCTTTTAATTTGGAACGGTCGAAAATTTGGCGTTTGCTAAAGGGTTATAAGTATACACGTGCATGCAGACCGTTTATGTCTTAATGTGTATAAGAACATGCTCTGCTTCATTAGTCCGGATGATTCGGTAATCCGGGCATTTTGTTGGGAACGGACGTGTTCGGATTAATGAGATATCACTGTATTTGATTTACCGTTCTTGGTATGCCATATTAAAAGAGCCTTGCAGATGACAGCAGAAATCAATAAAGTTCCAAATTTGGTTTTATCTTTATCCCTGGATATAAATCTGTATAAACCTTTTTGATGTGAAACGGATGTACTAGGCTTAATGCTATCAAAATTAGTGGTATGGAAGAAAGCCATTGACATTTTTTTCCTATCATTCATACATTTAAACGGCAAACCTTGCAATACAAATTGGGTGACTCAATTGATGGTAAGTATGAAGAGTCGATCTTTAAAAACTTGATAAACAAACGCTTGGGTTGTTCCAAATCCAAAAGATGCCATGTTAGCTAATGAATCAAACAATGCTTACCGTTAAAATATGAAGATACATTTGTAAACAAGTGTATTTTGTTATGTACACATACTCCATCAGGACTTTAAGAACTTTGATTTTCCCCATATTTCAAGAATAATCCGATAAAGCCAAACAAGACTTATATGGTGACTTGGGAGCCGCCGGTTCATTCGGAACACCTCGGCCATTTCTTAAAATAACCTCTGGGGTAATGGGGAGCCATTTTGAAAGTAGGCTAGCAACGAAGGGCATGTCCGTTTGCAATCGTATCTACTCGGAAATCTCCGGCACAAGCAGGGAATTGTCGAAAAAAAAAACGATTGACAAAATATGAAATAAAGATGTCTTGATATGATAATCTTTAATGAAAAGAGTAATATGAAAAAAAAAAAAACATTCAATTGTGATATATAACCAATTTGCGTGTGTTTGAATGCATATTTAGTGCCTGTGTGCATGTTGTTATCATGTGCGTTAGCCGCAGGAAATACGGCGAATTACCCGAGGAGTTCTCTGCAGCCATTTGTATAAACGATGGTAAAACATACCCTCGGTTAAAATCAACCTACGGTTAAATTCGCGGTTAGGTAACCACGACGGTTAAATCGTTTGTATAAACGCGTTCTACTCAACGGTAACCTAACTAGAAATGGTATGTTTTAACCCACGGTTAAAGTTACCAAAAATCCCAAAATGCAACATGATCGTGACGTCATTTTACCGCAAAGCTGTCAGGTGAAATTGATGTATAAAGCAATTTGTCTTTCCACGCACGCCACAATTTCTTTCAACAGACGATGTTTTCACATGTACAATGTATGTCAAATGATATACTAAGTATGAAATGTGGATTTTAAATGTGACATATTGTCCTTGGTTACAGTATATATGTGCTCAGAACATGATTTATGAGACATAGGGGGACCTGTGTAAGTGGATAAGGTGATGGACTCGTTTCCCAAGAGTTCTGGGTTCCAGCCCACCACGGGTTTTGTAGGAATATCCTTTTACAAAACACTTCATAGTCCTAGCCTGGTATAGTTGCATCCCAGGAAGGGGTAATAAAAAAATGTTGACACAACTGAGAAACCATGAGTTTCAATGTACATCTTATTACTCCATTAGGGAGTTTATGAATGGTTCAAACTAAACAGGATTTTACAAGGCAATTAAAGAGAATAAGTTCTGCATTTTATTAGTAATGCCAAAAAGATGTTGCATTGAAACTATTGGAACAAAAGTGAACACCAATATAGTTCACGGAAATAGATTTCTTAATTTGTCACACTATCTTTTATATTTTTATGCTGCAGTTGTGATAAAGGAGGTTAGCATATACAGAGACATATATGTTATCTATGTCTCTGGCATATAGTATAAAGTTGTAAATGAAAGCAATCTCAAACAATTCGTCTTTCCATTTTTCTGAAGTTGATTTTATATAATTTCAATTTTTCAGTTTCTGAAACAGACCATACATGAATGTCGACTCAGAACACGTGTCCCTCTGTCAATCTCAGGTATAGTAAATGTATTTTAATATATTATTTTAAGTATACTATAGGTCATGGTACATATAGGAAATAAACTTTGATATATGCGTGATTGTAATATAGAAATGCAGGGCAATATGGATTTTTTATTATCAATGAGACAGTTTGAAAAAGAAAATCTCCTTATACTTAATCAGTTGTACTTTTTCTTTGTTAATTCTTTTCTATACCTATTTTTCTTTGCTTTGATTTGTTCATTTAAAAACCATTGTTCTTCATAATGCCTTAAATACAACTCTTTTCCCAATTACACAAAAGGGTAAAACGAATCTTCAGAAAATAGCCATTTTAACAATGTGATAAATGCTCATCATGATCATTTATTGTTCCTTTATTGTCACATGAAAAGATTGTGGGAGATACCCAAATATGAGAAAAAACATACATGTACATGTATTTCTAAAGACATTTAACTATTTCAGTGATTGACAATGGTTTCTTTGATGAAATGTTATTGTGTCTTTGGAAGACCTCTTTGCTTGGTATCATATGAAACAGTTTCATTACAAAGATCATTTCTTAATTGGGCCCGAGCTTCATTAAGTCTAAAGAAATACTGGGATTCCTCCTTATATATAAGGTCAGTTGGTATTTAACCATGTTGTCTGTATCACTCCCTCTAAACATGTCAAATATACTCTATTATCTACTTATATTTTTGATTTTGCAGAAAGCAGATATTCCAGGACAGCAGAATCTAGAGTAGACATGGAAAACTATTCTAAGAGTGTATTAAAGTTTCTAAACATTTCTAAATATTTCAATATCCATTTATGAAATATTTGAAGACAACATAAATCAATTTATTTTTCCTGCCAGACTACATTGTGTGTTAAATAGAGGGAATATAATGCATGCTAGTAGCCTCTGTGGCTTAAGAGTAACAAACTTGAAATTGCATGACCCTTCTCAGCATGGGTTCAAATCCCGGATGACCGCATTTGGATCTTCATGAGATTATCTTCTGACTGGCAAGTAGAATGTGGATGGTTCTATCTTGCTTGTCCAACCTTTATGGGCATTCATGTTTGGGGTATTTCTTCCTTCAAGTGTACTGGGCATCACAACATTTCAGAAATATTAACACAATGTCAAGTCCATATAAATAAATAAACCATGCTAAACACAAATCCTTTCTGTAAAATTTATCATAATTTATATTGTACAAGCAAAGTTGATAAATGTAGGTCTTTGTAATCTTCTGGACACTGTATGTTGTGCTGCATCTGAAAAAAAAAAGAAGCATGTTCATTGAAAATTTAGTTTAAAACTTTCAAACATAGTATAAAAATTAAGAATTCATCATGAAAACATGCCATATTTCTAATTGTTAGTTATATTAGGTATAACAAAAGTAGGCAGGAGTCATGTAGTATAATCTTATCTGAGGTGTTATCATTTAAGAGACTTTTTTTACCTATTCCTCATGTGATATCATCTAGATTTGGAATTCTGTCAAGTCTGTCATTTAGTTTCATGTATACAGTGGAAAGTTATGTTTTGTATAAAAGGACCTATAATAAATATTATAATCAATACAGTTAATTACTGTTTTTTTTTTCTCAATGTTTTAACTGCACAGTATTGTTTAGTGTTAATTGCTGTGTCAACATTTTTTCAGTTATATTACAGCTTATCTGAATTTCACAAGTACTTATGCCAAATTCATAGAATCAGCATTACCTGGATTTGAGTATTGGATATGAAGGAATGGTCTGCATGTGTACCAACTACCTCCAGAGATAACACTTTTGTCGGTCTGAAAATAAGAAACCTTTTTCCATCAGTCATGTGATCTATCTTAAACATATGTAACATGTGATGAAACAAACAAAAAATCAGGTAAAGACTATGTCTTTGATCTACTATATAAGCTTTGGAGGAAATTGTCTGCCATATAAATTACAAACATCAATTCATAAAAAAGCAAATAAATATCTTAATTTCAATGGAATACTTAAAGTAATTGATGTCAGATATACTCATATAAGATTAAACCCTTCCTTTCATTGTTTTACCTTTAAATGCACTTGAAGCAGAAGACAAAAGAAACCATTGTGACAATAAGTGAAATTGCTCAGCATGAGCTGCTTTAATGTTACATTTTATTCCCAATTTCATAATCAAAGGGTATTTCTCATAATTGATGTGTCCTGGTGTGATCATTTTTGGCAACACTCAAAATCCAAATTGAGGAAGAGAGTTAATACTGTAAACTCATTCCTTCATATAAACACACTGTAATGTACCTTTAGCAGAAGACCTAATAAACTGCTGGTGAGTAATGGTTAGTGTCAATGACTTGAAATTGGACAACTAGTTCAACAATTGGTTCAAAACCTGATGTTCGCATATATTTGTGTGGAGTGTCTTTGGGCAAGACTCACTTCCTAGCCTAGAACAGACCTCAGGCAACATGTACACATGTTTAAAGAATGGTCAAAGTGATAACTCTGCCATACTGGATCTTTGAAAGCAAAAGGAAACAATGTTATTTAAAGGTCTTTCCTTCAAGACCAATTTCTCCTTTTATCAAAATGGTATGTTACTAAGATCCCTGCCCTCTCTGTCTGGGTTAAGATCAATGAAGGCATATGGATTTTCAAACAGATTATTTCTTGACTGACATACGGAATGTATGTGGTTCTTCCTTAAGGGTAGTTAAGATTGTTGTATTTCTCCATCTGTTAATAACCATAAATCACAACAAAACTCAAATTCTTTGCCACTATGTCAATCTCAAACAAACACAATGTGACTTTTCATAATCTCATAATTTTGTGTTCTTGGTGTGCTTTGATTTTCGACAATACCTCAAAATCCCATGGGGAAACTGGTTTTAATGGTAATAAAAACACTGATATGTGCTTTTTTCTAAATTAAAACTGAACTACAACTACCTACCTTCACATGATTGTACATGAACGGCGTTATGAAGAAATGTTTTTGTTTGTTATTGTTTCGTTTTCAGCAGCAGAAGTCCTCGAAAGGTAGAGGATAATCCCACACAATAAATTATACCGGATTGATAATCGAATAGCTTTTATCAAAAATGAAAGTAGAGAACTTTAAACTTAAGAGACAACGCAAATGAAGTTATTACTGTTAATGCGGGGCGCTTAATAGGCCACATTATACAAGATATTTTGTTGATGTCAACATGCCAAACAGTGGTCATGTCTCGTTAGTTTTTCGACAAACCAATTTCGTTGATTTAAACAGTAAATAATGGTCTGAAATGTCTCGTAAGCTTCTCGGTGAAAACCTTGGCCGTCTCCGTAATTTTGTTTCCCCATAGCTGGTCAGTTGGCGGTCATTTCGTAAAAAAATCGTTTGAAGCGGGGCCGAATTTACAAGATGGCGGCCATATTTAAAGCGGTAACTTTTCTGGTTAAACAACTTACCTTGGTCCTAGAGGTTGGTTACTTTTACCTGGGTTAATTCGCGGTTAAAGTTGCCTGCTAGTTTTATACAAACGCTTACCGCGTTTTAACCAGGAACCTAACCCATGATAAGATTTAACCGTGGGTTAAACTGTTAATACAAATGGCTGCTGGTGTATCCATGAACTACCTACGAGGTATATCTACCGACTTGTGACGGGGATTGCCGAGTTGACACGATTACTACCTTTACTGAAATGTAGTTAAACATGCCACATAACCGTTGAGGGATAAAAAGACCATGTGAACTGACTACGTACCTACAACGGTGTCGTTGTCCGTACCGATAGCGTTCTGTCCGGAGCACATGTATACCCCGGTGTCTGTGTTCAGATTCGCACTCGTTACAATTACAGATAAAAAGACCATGAGAACGGTCTACGTACCGACGACGGAATCGTTGTCTGTACCGATAGCGTTCTGTCCAGAACACATGTATACCCCGGTGTCTGTGTTCAGATTCACACTCGTTACAATTACAGATAAAAAGACCATGTGAACTGACTACGTACCTACGACGGTGTCGTTGTCTGTACCGATAGCGTTCTGTTCGGAGTACATGTATACCCCGGTGTCTGTGTTTAGATTCACACTCGTTACAATTACAGATAAAAAGACCATGTGAACTGACTACGTACCTACGACGGTGTCGTTGTCTGTACCGATAGCGTTCTGTCCAGAACACATGTATACCCCGGTGTCCATGTTAAGATTCACACTCGTAACGATCAAGTTTCCGCCGGACAAAACCACATATTTCCCGTTACCTAAAATACGATGGTTGATGCTAGATACAGTTTCGCAAGTATACCAGATTAAAATTTAAAAAGAATAAACAGAAAAAGGGGACTTGTAGTTAAAAATAGATTTTTTTCAATTAGTTGTTATAAGTATTTAACTATATATTTATACTATATATAGTATTTTGTGTGTTTTTATTGTTTAACTATATAGCGTCATATTGATATATGTTTTAGTCTGTTTATTTGTATACCTTTCTTGAATACCAGATACAATGAAATAGACAATGCATATTCTAAAGGAACTGCTTAATTGTACTGATACGAAGTGTTTAAAGATGTATATACTTATATATTACTTCAACCCGGTTTATGTATTATGATTTATGTATTATGTTTTATGGGCCGGAGGCCTGAATTTACTAAATAAAAATTGAATTGAATTGAATATAGGAGACATACAAATTTATCTTTGTTTTCACACATTACGTTCGAAGTTTGAGGCTTTCTGTAACCATAATGAGACAGCAATTTTGACGTTTTGTCGATTTGAAGAATCAGTCTTCGGCAAACACTTTAATCACAGACTTTCGGAACCCCTGAATTACCGATCTAGGGCAATGTTCTTTGTTTCTAGAATTTCCAAAAGATGATAGAAATTATTGATTGATTCATTGATTCATTGATTGATTTCACGCCGTTGAAAGATTTCGATTATCGAAATGACTGTGCTTTCTCGATGTCAATGTTGGATAAAACTGTATTTATAACATATATAGCACAACGTCGCAAAATGTATTACAAAATAGTAATCTTCTAAGTCGACCTTGCTACAAACTAAGATATAGAAGCTTGCCAAAATCACTTTTCGACTGTCCAAAATTGAAAGAAATTCCAGACGGCATTTCATAATGTGATGAAATTGAAAAATGATAAGGCAGAAGACATTATGGGAAAAGGGGAAATTGCTCATTAAGAGCAATTTCTCTTTTTCCCACAATGTTTTTCTGAGTCGTCTGCAACGAACAGGTCAAATTCCGTAATTGTTTGGTAATCGGTTAAATTGCTTCACCAAATAAATACATGTAGGGTTTTACCTTGAAAAGAGGGCGCCCCGATTTTAGACCAGTCGATTGCTGGGTCCGGGCTACCTGTTCCGCTACACTGGAAATTCAACACAACCTCCGTCCAGTCCACAGGGTAGAGATTGGGTGTGGCACTGACGGACACACTCTCGTAGTTAAACACATGTACCGTGGTGCTACCACATATTAACATTCATTACGGACACACCCTCTATAACATAGTTTAACAAGTGTAATGTTCACCAACATTCACCGTCTGTTAATCTGCCTGATAAGCATGAATTACACGCTTTGCGATTCAAATATAACAAATAGTTCAGATTTTTATACTTTTTAGTTATTGTCTGCATTTACTTTCAATATTTAGACCTACACAAAAAATCCAATAAGAAGGAAATAGTTAAAGAAGGTAATGACTTTCGAATTTTGTGTTTAATTGTTGCTCCTTGGTGACATAAGCATTAGGCTTTATTATATACGCTATTTCGAATTAAAATAGTATCATGATAAGTCAATCAGCTGGACAAAATGAGCTGCCTACTCATCAGTTATATTGAATCATTTATTTGCATGTTTTTTTGTTTTTTTTATGGGTTTTACATCACATCAACATTATTTCAGTTATGTAGCGATGCCCGACTCTTAATGATGGAGGAAGACCCCATACTCAACTGCCCATAAGGGCTGGTCAAGGAAGGTAGAACCATCGGCATTCCGTAAGTCAGTCGGCAAAATTGTGATGTTTGTAAACTAAACAGGCTGGTGCTTGGATGATGGAGGTATTTCAATTAAAAGAAATCAAATTCAATTGTTGCCTAAAGGGTTAAAAGTTTTCTATAAAAGTTGAGTTTTGTTACGATCTCATGAATTATAAATCTACCCGTAGGATCCTTTTTAATCTAAATAAGCAAATGTAAAGTCACATGAGAGTCAGTGAAAATTCTTTATTTGTAAGATCAAGTTTTAATTGACCCAAACCAAAGACCTTTTAATTTTCATTTGGTCTTCGATCAAACTAAGAAGCTGCGTGGTGAATTCAGATTCGGTAAATTTGTTTTAGGAACTAAGAAGCTCTTTTGGATTAAATGCGTCCCTAAATGCAAAACCCGCCGTCGTGTAAATGTCAGTCGCGGTAACTACGACGTATCACGGTACAATAATTAATACAACAATTACGACGTTATTTTCAATGAAAGATGAAAACAAAATCTGTATTATGGTAGAAAAATGATTAAATTTTATAATTGCCTTTTCTTTATTTCTTTGGCTGTCATAGAAGAAATCTTTCGTAGACAACCTTATGTGGGCGTTGATCCCGTGACTATGTGTTTCCTCGAAAAAAAACTTAGTAGGACAAGATGGCGGCGAAACCGTGCTTGTGTGTATTACAATTCTTATAAAAGTTTTACGAACCCTGAATAAATGATTTTCCAATTTTGCTGCGTGTGTTTTTATTCAAAGTACAAACTTAACAGTATTATGTTCATTTTCGCTGATGTATCTTCTTTTCTCATTTTCATTTTCTCTTTTCTTATGTTGTTTATTATTTCTATTTTCTGTAAACATTATCATCATACTGGTGGACAAATAAAATCAAACAAAATCCTAGTCGTAAAGTATTCCATATCTTATTGGGGAGGACAGTTGTTCCAGGGGTAGTGCGTCGGTTTCTGGACACGAGGGTCATGGGTTCGAATCCTGTGAGAAGCGGGACCTCCCTTGCAACCTTTCATTAATCCACATTCGGCGTAAGTACTCATTAGGTATTCAGGAAGCAGAATCGAGAGTAATTAATCTAAGTTTTAAGAACTTGTTTCACAATCGATGTAAAATAAACAGGTTTAAAATAAACTTTCTATGATGACAGCAAACATAGTCACAAAAGAGAATTATTAAACCCTCCATGCAGAATATGAGAGGAAATATTGCGTTAAATCAAATCTGATAGAATGGGATCGTTTATAAGTCGCTTCAAACGGGCTTGTAAGAAAATGAAATGTGCAAGTCAAAACAAAATGCCGTCTGAATCAATGAAGTGTATGCATTGTTGTTGTTTTACAATTGAACGTAGCTATACAAAGCAAAATTAATTCAAGAACCGTCAATTTGTCTATGTATATACAACTAATGATTAATCGTCGATGCGTATTACATAACACTACAGCTGATGTGCAGTTTATAATCAATTCATTTTTGTTCGTAACGAGCAATTTCTCCTTTTCCCATAATGTTTTCTGCCTTATCAGGAGATTGTTTTTCCATTTCAACACATTTGAAATGCCGTCTGCAAACTCTTTCAATTTGGAACAGTCGAAAGTTTGGTGTTTGGTAAAGGGTTAATTGCGATGGACTGTATCACTTTATCGTTTCAGGCCAACTACTGGATGAAACAACAACAACGTCAACAGGTGTTGGCCCGGTGTTGAATCACTTCCGGGTCGTTGTAGCCTAGAAAGTAGTTCTTTGAAATATTGAAAGTCCCACTTCCAAGGTGTTTTCACAGGGAAGTGTTACATTTAGAGTATATATATTGGTACTGTGTGATTGCTTTGTCTTCTCCTGCATGTTTAAATGTGTTTTGTTTGTATTTTACAGGACTACTTCTCTTTGCAATGAGAACCAAATATGTCTGTCATCAGTCTGGGCGTGACCTCTACCATTTGAATTGATACGCCCCGTCTCTGGAAATCAGCCGATAGCAAAAAAACGGATCGGTCATGATGCACATTTAACCATCCAAATGGATTGTGTTAAGATAGTTTAAAGGTGACATGGTCACGAGAGAAAGTACGGTATGGGAGCAGTTTGTCTCTGTGACTGCTCAAACGATGGCTATTTAACATGTGGGAGATGGGTGGAAATTAGACCAGGCCGACCCCAACAACAACATCAACAACAGCGCATGCGCCAGACCCCGCCAAGCAGGAGACTAGCCACAATAAGATCCCGACTTATCGTCCCCGTTAAACCGAGTACCAGTGTCCGCCATCATGTCTCCGTCAACAATGTTCCTTACACACCGGCCATATTGGAATCATGAAACGGACTGTGCTCGTCAAAACGCCCAGAACGAACAGACTGGCTCCCAAATCCAGACCGGGAAGCAAGCAGCCCTTTTCAACCACACAGCCGGGGACCAAGCCCGCGTACCGAAAACGTCCACACAACAGCACTGGACAAGGTCGTACACCGAAGAGACGGCGTGGACATAACCGTAACACTCAGGGCCCCAACAATAACGGACATAGTCTCCATGGTATTAATAAACTCGGTCGAAGGCCCAGCGGTCCAGATCCTCAAAATCGACATGGCCTCAAACACGGAGCCCGACTTCCCGCCATATCCACGCTAAATAAACACCTGGGCAGTCTAATCGACGTGTTACGCGCCAAGAACAGTAATGGCGCACTTCCGGTTAGTACGAGCGACCCTCTCCACTTCGACACGTCCATCCCCACCATCGTTGTTGTAGATCACACGGGTCTCCACGACCACGGACATCGGGGTGGAAGCGGTCGGATCTCAACGGGCCAACGGGGCGCCATGCTGGACAGCCCTGCACACAAGTCCCTGTTCGACTCGCCCCGACCTCAGCCCCCGGGGACGCCTCGTTCTCGTCACATAGAGGCTCGTCTAAAGAGATCATCGTTCTTCCGAACGACCCCAACACGAACACCATCAGATTGTCGACGAAGAGTAGTTTATCTAAAACAACGTGTACCTCGATCTCGGACAGTTCCTTTGACCGGTTGTCAGTACGACTCCGAGCGGAGAGGATCCCCCGGAGGCGGGTGAGCTGGGAGAGCCTTGAACGAACGGTCAATGTGACGTATTGAGTAGAGACGACATGTAGAGAACAGTGAAAACTAGTTCTACCTTTACATTGTAGATGAACGATTGGAACCTAGACGCGTCTTCTAAAGGCGGCTATTTAGAGTAGAGCAGAACCGCCCCTCTTGGAGGGCTGAGACTGTAGAGATGGACATGTGCCTATGATATGGCACAGCCGCGGGTACCTATGGCTAGTATCCGCTTAGGCCATCACGCTTACTGTGTCCGACAAGGTTTTTTTACTGTATGGGTATAGTCACGGTCCGAGCAATCCTTCCACCGTATGTTTGGGTATATTCACGGTCCGAGCATTCCTTCCACCGTATGTATAAATGATACCTATGTTTTGTATGTAGATATAGATAGTCCCCCCCTCCGTGCCCCCTCTACCACGGTTCTTGTTTGTTTATGTTTGTAAAGGCCACTGTACTGTTGGATAGTACCTATACGAGTTTGGCGACCTGAGTGAATGACAAAACGTTATGTATATATTTTACTCGTTATGTCACATACCATCAAGGTGGGTTTTCATTATACATTTGTTTTGCATCATTCACATAGTATTATATACCTTGCTGTGTTGTAGTTATCGGACAATGTGCGTGTTCTTTCTTTTGGATATCTGGGACCGCATTGCATTTTTGTTATGTACAATATACAACGACTCCCGAAAACTGATTCCTAACGAGCTTTTTTCTTTTCCTTTGGTTGATTTTTTATTTTTCGATTTATATAGAAACGAAGAATACAGTGTCTTGCCTTTTTGTATATTTTACGACTGTTCGGGCTCAATGTAGATACCTTCACTGGCACTAAGAAATGGTGTTGATGCTAAATACAATAACACAAGTACACCAGTGCGAAATCAAAGGAAATTCATTCGTAACAGAGGACTTGTCGTAAAGAGTAGTTTGGTCGATGCGTTTGAATCAGTATTAAACTATAGGAGACATACACATTAACCTTTGTTTTCATACAGTACGTTTGAAACAAAAGGCTTTTTTGTAAGATAATGATCCGCAGATTTGACATTTTGGTAATCAATGCAATCGCTGTCTCACGGAACCTGTAATGTACCGACTTACGGCAGTGGTCCATCTCATTTTGTTTTTTTATTTTTAAATCGTGATGGTTTCTTATGTTAACGAAGAAATGGTGTCGCTGGGGTAATCGAGTGTCTGTCATGCACCACACATTACTTCGGTAATAAACTCGTGTTAATGGATCCTTGGTGTATCTATCAATAAACTGTGTTTTCTTTTCTATTCCTTAGTCTTCTCAGTTTATTTTTACAGACACATATAGCATTTTAACACTTATGCATGAAATGATTTAGCCCAGAACGTAATGTGAACTCATTTTATCTGACAGCGGTGGTCGGCATAAAGGCCCCCCGCTGTGACAAAAAGAGAAGCTCTTTGAAATCAAGACTTTCTCCTTTCGGAACGATGGCTCATATGCATCAATCTATTTATTTAGATCGCGTCAATATTGTTCAATTATGGTGCAATGTCCGACTGTAAATGTGTGACGAAGATCCCATACTCAACAGCCCATTAGGTCATTGAGGAAGATCCCATACTCAACAGCCCATAAGGCAATTGAGGCAGACCTCATACTCAACAGCCCAAAAGGTCATTGAGGAAGATCCCATACTCAACAGCCCATAAAGTCACGCCGGGTAGAACCACCAGCATTCCGTAAGCCACTCGGGAGACTTTTTACCATTAAAATATAAATGCCGTCACCGAGACTTGAACCCATGTTGAGAAGGGGACATGTGATTTTAAGTTTTCTACTCTAACCTATATGCATCAGAAGTCCCTGGCTCCTTTGAAAGATAAGCATATAAAATTGCTTTTCGATTCGAGTTGATAGTCCCGAGGAACGATTGACAAAATGGAACAGACGTGCTATCTGTTTATGTTACCCTTTCAAAGTTTCTCTCTTTGATGACCCGTCAATGCATTCTCTAAACTGCCCCCCGCTGTCTACAAGCTTCACTGTGTTCAACAAGATAGACCCCAGACAGCCCACAAATTCTGAGCGAATTGGTTGGTCAGAATGCAACGTTCCGAAAAAAACCAACACCAAGAAGAAACAAAGAGTTGTTTCCCCTTAATCATGGTTTTGCGTTACAAAGACGAGAGCTCTTTATCAAACTTAACTATCCACTGATTTGTATGAAATGTTTGTCAAAATTCCGAATTCAAATCATTTTGAACAATACTTCCGTTAAGGAAACTCCATAGCACGGCTAACCGTTCGTTTGAAAAGACACACGTTCATCTCTAAGGATAGTATGCCGTTTTCGTTCCTCCCGTTACCAGCTAGTTTTCTGCCTTTTAGATGTTTACGATACCAGTCTTTATATCCGATAGATGAGAGACCGGTTCCCAATATGTGCAATCTCCTCTCTGCGAATTCCCCTTGAAGGGGAGATTACTCTGAGGAGTTTGTCATCCACATGTGCATGACGTGACCCGATACACGGTACATATTGTAACGAGCTGAGCAAATAAACCTCTAAAAGTCACAAACACGTCTGATCAGTGAACAACGCTGTCGTACACCTATCAGTTGTGGTCTCTATTGTGTTGGTGTCTACTTGTATCCATGTACCCGTATGTTCTCTCTAGCACTGCATTAGACCACCTTACTTGCATAAACGTTCCGAGAATGTTACATTTCTCCCGTTTTCAAATGAAAATGCATATTTCAATATATTAACGAAACAAAACTACATCACTATTACATATGAGTTAACGACCAACAATAATGCTTTTGAAAGATGTTCAACACTACCATATATATTGAGCTACTGAACGCAGACGCTCATAGAAAATAGCATGCCAACAGAACAAACAACGTGTGTTGGAACTTTCATTTCTTTCCACGAATCGACTTAGGCATAGTATGATATATGTAGGTCTTGTTTTTATCTTATATATATTATCTTATGTGGATATTATTTAAAAACAATCAACAACACCAAACTTAACTTATTGAGAACAAAAAGTTACAGTAAAACGTGTAGGATACTCGAGTTTGATCGTAAGGTCGTGAGCTTCCTGCATGGTATATCCGTTTTACGAGTCACCAGTTAGTAGTTATTTTATGGTTCATGAAGCAGATGTCTTTTGGAAGCATTTCCGATGTGATCAAATTGCTTCTGACAAGCTTTTATTCCTTTTGACACACTGTTTTTCACATAATATAAGGTTTTAAAACAGAAAAAACTGTTCAGAGGTAAATACTGGTCAATCCAATTGACAACCACTCGAAGGCAGTCGTTCGTGTAAGTAGGGGAAGTAACCGCTATAAAATTGTGCAATTATCAAGCAACGTGTTTGACGTGGGTTGTTTCCCTTTGATTTGGTTTAAAAAGTATTAAAAGTAACGACAAAAAGTATGCGAAAAAAAACCCTATAGAGATATAACGCACATGAGCCACATAAGAAAGTTGTTGGCTCGAGTAGTTTAAAGCTAGAGTTAATATATGGTTTTCTGAAAACGATGTTTTAGTTTAAATTAGTGGTCTGGGTAAATAGATGGAGCATTTGTATTACATAAGCTCCTACCTGATATGGTATAAAGGGACGAAACTAAACTATCCCGTACATGACTTGTGTATAGAATGAGAGAAGGATCAGTGTACAGAAGAACCCATGGCATAAATTGTCTGAATGGATTTAGATGGAAAAATGTTAGAATTGGGCCGATGTTTACAACAGTCAAATCCTGTGTATAGTAGAGGATATACAAACTCCAATTGCATTAATTTATAAACTCCCATTGTTTAAAGCAAAACAACTCATCAACAGTTTTGCTTTTTTCCCACAGGATTAAGATTTACTAATATAAAATTGCACAATATCCGAACGAAATATTTGTTATAGTGTTGCTTTAAGCAGATGATATGGTTTTAACGACCTGACCCGAGAAGATCTACCGCGTAGTTTAGATTTTAAGGGTCTATATTAAACCTGGTGTCAGTACTAGGTAACATACTACACAAGAGTTCCGATACTCGAAAGTAAAATCCGACTACCACCAACAACCAACGGGATATCACAAAATTCTTTCAGATATCGAAAGAATGTTTTTCTTTCAAATACACCCTTCCATGTCAGTAGCTTACTCATTGCGATCACAACAAGGGTTCTTTTTTGGCCCATTGATAAGAGTGTGTTCATTTCGTTTACTCCATACCCAGTAATAACGGGACACAAAGCGGTTTAAACTTCGCAACGGCATGATAGAACAGTTCAATCAACTCACAAACCTCCAGTCCGTTTTGGGTCAATCCCGACCGGTGACTGCTGACAGCGGAATTTGATATAGTCGTCTGCTCACTTTACCCTGAGATGACATTTTGTGTTATTCTTAAATCCATTTGAAGTAAAGAAAAGCAGTCATAATGTCGCTGTATATGGAGGAATTGGACATACTCTTAGCCAACGGAAACGTTAAGATATGTCTAGTGTGCCCTTGACAGATAATATCATTCTGCGCCGTATGAACATAAAAGGTCTTAAGTCATGAGAAGACAGTTTTAAGTTATCTTTAGCACTTACAATCTTATTGCATTGACCTGACAAATGTTGAGAAAGAATCACATCTAAGAGCCTGTGCGTTTCATAAGCCACTTACATTGGTTTTGCACCGAACGCGTTTTATTAAGATACAAAATATTTCTTTAAGCATACAATTAGTTTTAATTTAAATCATTTCTGTACTTCACATTTCTATAAAAAATACAATTAGTATTCTTTTAATTCATTTTTGCACTGATCATGTCTTATGAGCAAACTTTGTATAACTTATTTTATCTTTGAATTGAATAACTTTGATTTATAATGCCACTGATAATAGTCATTTGTTTGTGAAAAAAATGTCTAAAACTATTAAAATGTTTATATTTACTTATTGTTACTCTTATCTTTAATTCCATTAACAATTTCTTCATAAGCAAAATAGTTTGAAACAAAAAAAAAGTAAGAAATTAGTTTAAAAATTATTTTCAGGGATTTCGTGAAATCCCTGATATTTTTAGGGATTTCACGAAATCCCTAAGGGAATTAGGGATTTCATGAAATCGCTGAAATTTTCGTCTGATGTCGTCTTTCATGCATACGTGTAGAATACAACGCGTTTAAAAGGACTATCTCACAGGTAGGGATTTTAAATGTTCATAATAAATTGTATTCTATTGATATAACGTAAATTTGGAAATTAACATAAAACTAGATTAGTGATAGCTTTCCAACCCGGTTTATAAACGTCCACAAAAGAAATAGATCATTTGTAATAAAGGTTTTGTTAACCGTATAAATGGGTTTATTTCGTAAAGAATGATTTAAACTTTGAATAAAACGTTGTAATTTTAGATACCATAGTTACATGGGTTTTCGGAAACGTTTACCCACTCTTATCACGTTACGCTATGAAGATTTGTGAGAAGGAACTCCTGCGTTTGTTTATAATAATAATTATAAACCGGCTTTCCCAAAGAAGTGTGACGGGCGCGAAGGCTCACTTCACGTTATTTAAAGGAAATCACGGGTTTCAGTAATCTAACAGTACAGAAATTAAAAGAAAAGTAATTGTTTGGTGAGAATGGTTATTAATTTATAATGTTAATGGTTTTTACTCTCAGAACACAAATCTTGGAGTTAGTCCCTTTAACAATGACTTAATTAATTTATTGTCGTTAAGACACGCTAACTTCAGATAAGACCCGTCTACTAGTAGTTTAGAGCCTTCTTGAACGTGTAATGGCTGACGAAGCGTTTTGAGATGCTCGAGGGATTTTTCGACCCACCTCTTTTAACTTCTTGTGGAAAAGCTTCTTCCCAAATATGCCGATCTGCGGCTAGGCATTAATAAAACATTGTTGAATAAACGGAAAACATCGATGATGAGCATCCCCGCTTTTAACACAATGGTACCTATCCAATTAAAAAAAAACACTTTGTATAAATGAGATTGGTAAAGAGGGTAAAGTAAAGGGTAAAGCAGGCCTTACGTAATCACATGATGAGATCACGTGCCCAATAGCTGGAGGCGTATCCGTCAAGTGACCAAGCACCAGGGTTAAAGTCTCGTCGTAGATCCCGCTTCTTCCTTTTGCAGCAGCGACTCTCTTGTGATAGTATTTCAAAGTGAATCCAAATCCAGCACTCGAGAATCTGTTTTGTTAGCGGAATATAGTGAAGGAGACGTGAAAACGTAAGCTATTAAATATTTTCATCGACACTTTCCGATTTTTTTTATTATATCGCTTTTGTTATAAGATCGAGTTTTATTATTATAATTATTATTAGTTTATTGTAATTATTATTTTGATTAGATCTGTATTATTGTTATTATTTTATTCAGTTTCGTAGTATTATCAGTTTTAGTACTCGTATTGTTATCATTGTTATACTTAAAATTCTTATTAGCACCATTATTATTAGTTAAACCTTCATTATTATAGCTTTTAAAAAGTTTCTTGACTGGTTTACGATTTTAAAACCAGATCGACAGAATCATTCGCATTCGGTAAGTCGCCCTAAAGATAACCTTGCATAAACGTCCATCGCCGGGACTTGAACCGACGTTGAGGAGGGCCGTATAATTTACACTAGGTCACGGATGCTATGGTTGGGTATGGGGCGACATTAGTCGTCCTCTTGTACCGAGGGTCGCGGGTTCGATCCAAGATAGGCGAAGTGGAAATTGCCGGGGCTCCACTTTCGCTGTAACAAGCCCTGCCCGTGCATGAAAAAAGTTATAAACCTTTGTATCGAATTGAGCAATTTCTTAATATGCCGCAGTGGTCGTTCGACACATGTGTTAAAGGTACGGTAAAGGGAGGTATTATGAGGTAATGGGTTAAGTAGTATTCCCTTTTATGAATGGTTTCACAAAGATAAAAACAAATTAAGCACGCAAGTACTTTACCTTGGAAAAAATTTGATTCAGGTCATCAAAATTCATTGAGATCTCTGTACCCAAAGGTATCCCAAACGCTAAATGTTAGAGACACTGATCAGTTTGGTAGTTGTATAGTACGTTAGAGCTGTCTTGTTTACTCGCAATTGGGTTAAAGCCTTGTTTCAGAATAACCTTCAACTTGAAAATGATACTACTTTTAGCAAACCGTGTTTGTGTGTATTGGGAAATTATACAGTGGAAAAGGTCAAGTTATTAAGTATATGTACAGTTTTTCTTTCAAACCGTGGCATTGATCAGAAATGCTATGCATTTCTATAATTACCATCAGACATTTCCTTAGTTGATTTCTTAGTATGAGTGATTGTTTACTAAAACAATTTATTAGAATACGTTAGGTTGACAGAGGGAGTCGTGTGGTGTTCTAAGTCGACATTCATGTATGATCTTTTTCATCAACTTGAAAGGTTGATATTATGTATAGATATAAATGCATCTTTTAAAAATGTAAAAGATTTGCTTGAGAACGAATTGATATACTACTCAATTATGATAACTGTCTCATAATTAAGAAATTAATTTTCATGAGCATCTTTTGTTCTTATAGTTTATTTGCAATTGCTCTGTGCCATTTTGAAGAAAATGCCGGTTTTTTATTTCATTATTGCCTATAAATGTTCCGTTTTAGTTTAAACCATTCATAAACACCCTTATGGAATAATTGGGTAATAATATGTTCATTGAAACTCGTTGCTTTTTAAGCTGTGCCACATTGTGTTTATTCTATAACTGCTTTCCTGGGATGCACAAGTACTAGGATATGGCTCTGATTTTCCTACCAAACCAGGACTCCTGGGTAACAAGTCCATCACTTTAAACACTCGGCCAGGGGAGGGGGATAGTGGACTGCCTGGGAGGGGGGATAGTGGACTGCCTGGGAGGGAGAAAGGGGGAAAGGAGAGGGGTAAAGGAGAGGGGTAGGTTATGGGTTCGAATCTGTGCACAGACATTTTTCTTTCCTTCATTACAATAAGAAAACATGTTTTCCACCGTTTTCAAGGTGAAAAACATGTTTTCAAGGATGAACCATTTCCAAAAGTACATATATGCATACGAATTGAATTTTTAAATCACAATTTAGCTAATTTGCCAACAAATCACACAAAGCTTAGATCCTAATGAGACAACTAGCAAAGTCATTTTCATTTTGTGTCGTTTCTGTTTGTACAAAGCTTGACATCTAAAAATTAAGTAAGGACTACAAGGATAAAACAATGACATTTCAAGTTTTCATCAATATATATTTAGCACCAAAAAACTTAACAACACTCCTACATCATAAGGACAGCATAATAATTAAGCAACATTTTTTTTTAAAACCATTATATACCCACCAATAATAATACTTAAAAATGCAACAAGTAAAACAATAAATTAATGAAAACATGTTCCCTGCACCCATTTGCATTTCTGATGAGTTTGCAAAACTAATGTTACAACATTTCCATGTAACCCAGATTTTCATTCCTGTCTATATTGAATTGATATCATGTAAATAATATACATGAATCAACAACACAAAACATTTGTGATGTGATTTTACAAACATGTAGAATGCTATTCCAATTTGTGTAGAAAAAGAACATGACATATTCATCAAGAATATCATATTAAGGTAGAAAACCCATTACCCACTATTTTGAAACATTTTCTTTCGTTGGATTACTTCAGTCGTTCTCAGCATACACAGGTCTGTACCGGAACTATTCGATTTAGTACAAATAGTTCCGGCTCAAACTGATGTATGCTGGGAACAACAGAAGTAACCCGACATTTCAAAAATGGTGGATTATGGGTATTCTACATTTATGCAAAATGTCCCTCACACACATTCTCTTACAAAGTGTCACAATGTCCATCTAAGAAATCAAACACAGTGTCTCTCATACTCATGGTCTCTTACACAGAGTGTCAAGAATGTTCAGTCTTGCATTGAATCATAGTGCCTCACACAGATACAAAGCCTCTTACACGCGATATCACTTACACATGTACACAGATATCATTAAACAAAAGCATATTCAGTCTCAAAGATGCAATAAATTCCCCAATATATCATCTCCCCCTTAATTGTTTGAATTGAAACTAAAGTTAATTGTATGATGAAGAGGCAATTAAAACATGTGACAAATAGAAAAAGAAATAAAGTTGAACAGTTACTCTTTTTGTTACAAAGGCATCTTTGATAAATAGTATTTTATATTCCCTGCTGTTGCCTCCAATAAAGCCAAAGATCTCATATTGAGAAACTCGTTAAGGTAGAATAGCCATGATGCACGTTTTTAAAACAAATTCTTTCGTTGGGTTACTTCAGCCAATCTCGGTAAACAGCGGTCGTGGCTGGACCTATTCGGTGTAAAGCAGATAGTTCTGGTACCTACCGATCTATATAATCTAACGAAAGAACGAGCTTCAAAATGGCAGACTATGGGTATTCTACCTTAAAGGGAAAGTTTTCAAAAATAGCCAAACATTTCCATGATTTAAAAAAGCTTAACATTGTCCAAAAAAGTTCTATAAAAACATCTCAATGCTGATCAGAGGTCCAGATAAAATTTATTCCAAAAGCTTCCTTCTATTTTGCTTCTCTAACCTCTGTATTGTGCATACTCATAAAAATTGCATTGGTGAGACAGTTCTAATGAGCACATAAAACATAGAACTTGTACAATAGTTTTTTTTAAACATATGTGAATGAAAGACCCTCATTTTACCCCTTATCAGCACAAATGGCTTGTTTAACCCATGAATCACACACTTTGATCATCTTATGAAGAAGACTTGAAAAAACACTGTGAAATAAAAGAACAAATGCTCTTAATGAGGTCTTTATCTTATTTTGGCTATAAGAAACTTGGAAAATGGAAATATAAAAGAAAATGGTTACACACTGTTTAAACAGAATGCATGAATCTCTGACTACTAGTGTTAAAATCTTTTCTCCCATAGATGAAAGAAGTTCATGTCTACATTCTAATTAGCATATAGTAAAAAAGTCTGCTATGACATGAAGTATTTCTCTGTAGACAAGTTGGTAATATCTCTCCAGGTTTAGACTGGCCCAATTGGTTCTTCATTGTATGGATCTGAATAAAATAAAGAAAACATAACATTTACTCTGAGAATTCTTAAAATAGAAAAATAAAAAGAATATCCTACACCAAACACAAGTGTAGAGAGGATGGGTGGCACCATACATGAATTACAAAACCCCTTAAATTGTTTGCTGATTATGGTTTGACAAGGAAATAAAGACAGTAGTCAGTAGGTTGAGATAGAAATGCTGCTGAAGAAGCTTCTATGAATTTTGAATAAGAAAAGAGGAAAGAAGGTGAGATCCAACAACTACAGTATTGCTATTGTATGATTTCCCACGGTTTACGCACAGTCCACTATAAAAATACAAACAACTTATGATCTGCGATTCATAATATTCGATAGGGTGGACGTCTGACTTGTTTGATTTGATTCAATATGATCCATACAGTCTTCATCTGATTTATGATATCTGATATATGAAATATTTTAGGACAATTACATTTATCATTTACGTACATGCCTGCTAAAATGGCATGACCCTAAAGCCAAAACTGTTGTCATGTCATGTAAAAGAAATAATAGAAAAACAAAATTCAGTGAAAAATCCTTGTGTTTCCGTGGAAAAAAATGAAAACAATGTGCGATAGACTATATCTTTTTTTATCTAAATGTATATATATTTTTGTTTGATATATTTTTGTTTGTATTTTAAGAAAAGTATTCATTACGTTCCTGACAAAAGTAAAAAAATATTTGTATTCCAGTGTTTGTTTGCCCAAATACAATGAGTGTAATTCAATTCATTGAAAAGATGAGACCGCGTTCAAGTATTACAAACCTTACCATAATGTCTGTTAACATATCTCATCTCTTTACGAAATAAGGTTTACTATATACGGTTTATGAAATCTGATTAACGATACACTTTATACATTATACAGTCAGCGTACACTAAAATACATTCATTTTGTTTAATAAACGCTTGATCTGATGCGATATGATATGATACGGTAACATTTGGGATCTGATATGTTATGTTACGATATGAATGATACACATTGTTTTTGGGAACTAATACAATAGCACTACTGTAATAGGTAGGGACTGGTTTTTGTTGATTTTGGGTTTAATGCTTCTTTCAACAGTTTTTTCAGTCATAATGCATCAGTTAGAGCAACTATCCATGCTCCAGGTGTTACCTTACCTTACTGCCCAATATTCTTTCCAAGCCACTGATGCTTTCCTACATGAGTCAAGTACTGATTTCATTAAATGTAGTTAAAACCTTTGGCCAAACTGCCACCTGATCTGTTGACACCTGTTTTCCAAGTTGTGCATGCTACCAGATGAGCTAATGAGACAAAATGTGTAGGAACTGGTTTTTTAATTTTTATGGTGTTTACATCACGTCAAAATTATTTCAGTCCTTGTGTGATGCCTGACTCTTATTGAAAAAGGAAGATCAACTGCCCATTAGGGTGGGTTATGCTGGTAGAACAATCTCATTCTCTACGTCAGTCAGGAGACTACCTCCAATAAAAGTCCAAATGCTGTCACCAAAAATGGAACCCACATGGAGAGGGGCCATGATTTAGGGACTGAACACAAGCCGTTTTGTCCAATCATTTGAAACAGTGCTTACACTTTGACATCTTAAAACTACTTTGATAATCATTTACTCTCAACTGTAGATATGCACAAGTTACCACTCAGAACCGACATGATTAAACTCATTCAGGATTTGAACCCACAGTGTTGACTTATCATTACCTCCTTCATATGTTGAGAGAGCATTCATAGCAGTTCAATATTTTCCCTTACTTTATCAATTCTCATTTTCTCATCAAAAATTCATAAATGCTAATCAATGGAGATTTTTGAATGAGTGTAATGTATAAAACAAAAATTAGAACATACCATTCAATTCATACCTAAGATTTGCCATGAACAGTCAGGCTTGAAGTACAATCATGGAACCCTGGAGCTTAACTCTGGGAGGACATGTCTATCATCTGTATGCTTTATGTGTGTCAGCAAATCACTTTGACATCACTATTCCAATGAGTGCTCTACAACAACTTTCCAACCTTAAAACCATTTCAAAAAGAATCAGTTAATACAGCTTCTATAGAAAGAAAAATGTCTACACATTAACAGAATCCATAACATTTTTATATTTCATATACCCCAATATTTTTTCACTGTGACTAATTTTTCATCTAGAGTAACTTGAAGTTTTGAATTTGAAGCACTGTTTATATCAAAGATTCTATTGCTTTTTTTTGTTATACAAACTGCCCTTATCTGATGACTCATAAAGAAATGACGCAATGCGAAATGAAATGAAATTGATGCAAACATTTTTTTTTAAAAGAAAAACAAACATCAAAAGCATTCATAAATTCAGCTAATACAATATAAATTGATAAGCAACAAGCATCACATGTAAAACAAAATATCAATTTCACATTAACCAGCAATTTCTATAAACTTTCTTTTTCAATGCATCAATTTCTCAAACTAAAAAAAAAGTTTACCATTATTAAGTCAAATTAAATAAATGAAAATAAATAAGTTCTTACCTATACTGATTTGGAGATTCTGCTCCGTCTCACATTGCTTTGACAGTATCTTTTAGACATAGGTGACAACACATTGTGATGGGCTTGTCAGGTCCTCCTAAGTATTGGTCAGTTGGAACTGGTCTGCTTTCAAAATTTTGATGTTGATGAGACTATCCCTCTGCACTAGGTTTAGTGTTTGACTAAAGATAATTCTCACTTTATCTGAAAGTAGCATCCACATATAATGATAACAAAGATATAGTTAATATGATAGAAAACCCTTCAAGTAACACTTGAATTGACTAAAATAATAAACACACATAATTGATACAATTGACTATAAGCCGGTGATGGTTGGTTTTACACGCCTTGACCGGTCTGTATGGGCAGTAAACAGGTTCCCGTCCTCCATCGATGATAAACAAGGCATTGCAATAAAACTGTTATACTGGTAATGCGATGTAAAAGAACCAAAACCACAACATTCCACAAGACTATGAATGTTAAAGGAATGGCAACAAGTACTGATCTTACTTACAGTTGAATCTTAAAAAAAAATATTTGATCAAGTACTCAGTTACTCAATAGCTTGTGACACATTGACATCAATTGTGCTGATTCGTAGGAAGAAAACATACTAAAAGCAGGTTACACGAATCACCGTATTACTGTAATATCACCGAATTACGTAAGACACCTGAGGTATAGGCGTAACGAGCAAAATAAATGATGTCAGAAGTATATGGAGCTGAGCAATGCTTTGAAAAGATCATTATTGTATACTGAAAATAAAAACATTGTAACTGTAATAAGTGTTTTCATAGAGTTCGCCTCACATGCGGAATGTGCTTAAACATAAGTATTACAGTAAAACATTTCGATAACTTTACTTTTTGTACTTTTAAACCCCTCGATGGTGCCTTATTGATGTGTTCGCAACAATGTATGACCACTGTCGGGCTCCATGTAAAAGCCTTGTACACAATAATCACAATATTTAAGTTTCGAAGAATAATAGTAAGTTAGTAAATAGTATTCATATACAAAACTGCAAACAGCTTGTTAAGCCCTGAATGTACCAGGTGTATGGGCCCGAATCGCAACGATGTGTGAACACGGTCAGGCTTTCAGATACAATTAATCATAAATTTCTCAGGAATAATTATAGGTACATAACTTTTAAGTAAAATCATGAAGAACATATACCGGTATACAAAGACATACGAACAGCTGGTCAAAACCAGACGTTGCCAGACCTTCGGGCCCATATCGCTGCCGGTATTCCGGTTATTCGGTAGTATTACCGTATTTCGGTGATTCGTGTGACCGATAAAAGCCCTTATTTGTTCTCGCCTGGGGCACTGTTTCTCACAGAGATATCAATTAACGGATTACTTCTAAAAATCGGGAGATATTGTTTAGCTTGTAGAATGCAATATCTGTATGCAATATTAGAAGGACAGTTTCTATCCAAACTGAAATCAGACTGCAAAAGTCTGGTATCTTCCTTAACCATGCTCCTGGTATTTGCTTACCAGTATTCTATTGAAGCTGCTGTCTGCACATAATTGATTTTATCAATGGTGAGAGACGGTCAGATCATGTCTCATTGACCTCATTCATCGTCATTAAGACTATTGTCTAATCAGACCTCCAACTCAGGACCCCTGTTTTCCAATCCGAACAAGCTACCAACTGAATCCATTCAACTCAACAACCCGAAAGCAAATAACGCTTCTGTCATTCAAAGTTTTATTGTTCTAATAGTTTCTAGGGGTCAAGAATTTGGTCAATTTCGAATGATACCCAAGGTCAAGAATTGTGGAATTTGAGATCCCTTAGCTTCATGTATATACTTTTATCTTAAAAGGTATCGGAATGCATGTCAAGGACTTAACATCACACTGTTAACATGTATTACATTAACAGTGTTTCAGGGTTATCAGTCCAATTAGATGATCTTATCCTGTTTACATTTCTGTCAACTCATATTTAGCATATTTCATTCCTTTCTTTACAGACCCAAATAAAGATGAATTTAAAACCATTGTGACAAAGGCTTATATTGCTCATTAGAAGCAAGAAATCTTTTTGTTTATCATTAGAACATACATTTAATGTAAGATTATTCTGATTAGGAAGATTGGTAATGGCAAGAGAAATGGAAGTCAATTCATTCTGAAGTCCCTCTATTTATATCGCAGCAGACAACTTTAAACCTCAAGAAAGATGTAAATATTATATAAACAATGAACTCAATAGGTAAACATTAGCAAGGGAAAATTCTCACCAAACGTGAAAGAAATCCACGAAAAAAAATAAATGAATAGAATCATACATAAAGCTGGCATAACGAAAACTTGACATTTAGCACGTATCTTAAAAAGATTTTCCGGATAAATACGAAAGCGTAAGCATACATGTTCAGAAACTCCCTGCTTAATCTGCCAGAACTATGTAGGGAAAAGGCATCTTACTTATGATCTTTCCATTTGACTGTAATTAGCCACAAACGTGAAACGGAGACCTCGTAGAAAACCATATCCGCTATTAAGAACATGACGGTAACTATACTGGTGTACCCTAATTCCGTGGTACTTAATGGTTACATGAAGCACAGAAAGGAAGGGGAGAACTTAGCTATCAACATTAAGCTTTTCTAACATACTTCATTCCTCATTTACGATCTTCTCATCATTATTCTTAAATGGAGCATATATATGCTCTACGTAACGTAAATTAATTGGGTCACTAGCAGCCATTTGCATTTTTGAGGTCTTACCCTAATTCCGTGGTATTCAGGTCAAATACGATTTTTTAAATATCAGTCCAAAATAATTAGGGTGAAACATCCTAGGAACGAATCCTGAAACAATTTGGTCGTGTCTGACCCAAGAATGGTGGAGAATTGCAGACAAACTCAACAGTTTGAAAGGATTTGCTTAGGGTCTTAGATTTGAGTAAAAAGTGTGAAAATATCTGGGATTTTCGGAGCTCTCTGTAATATGAGGATAATTTTATTGGATTGAATTGGTTTCATACCAGAAAAACATTCATTCTTGCTTCTTTGGAGTTCTTACATTGGGCTGCGAAAGTAGATCAGGTTGGTATGTTACTTTATGGAAGCAGTATGCCATTATGCAAATACCACGGAATTAGGGATACCACGAGATTAGGGGAATTGGCTATACTACTCTTCCACGGAAACCCTGCTTAAACAAAAAATATCGATAAATAACCTACCTCTTTCCTGTTCCTAGCGGTTTTACAGAGTAAATAGTGTGTTTGTGTCAATCAAAACATCGTTGTTTTGTTTGTTACGGCTGTAACTTCAGGAAAATAGGCCACGAAAAAACAACATGGCTGCCAAATTATTAAAAACAATATGTGCGAGTATTCCTCATGTTATCCCCGGACCAGGGCCAGGGCCACGCAGAATCTTCTGTTGCTTGTTTTCTCTATCCAACTAATCTCCTCAAAGAAAGCAGTTACTCCTATTCCAACAATGGTTTTCCCATATCATACAGATATCTTCTCTATATATTTTGAGTTATATTGTCCCTGCAAATAATATAAAATATTGGGATTGTCAAATAGTTGTCTTTTGTAATAGGCTAAATAGTCTTATTTCATGTTGAAATTATGTAAGATGTCCTTGAAAACGTTTTTCGTCTGCCGTCAGTATTATTGATATGTATGCATACATCACTCAATCAATTGTTTTATTTTCATTCAGCGTGTATTATAGGCCAGAGGCCTTATAACACTTCGTATTCGTATTCATTTATTTGTGCGTGTATATTAGGTTACGTATATAAGTAATATATGGTTGAACATGTATATCGGGCTTATGAGATAGGATTTATCCTGTCACCAGTGCAATTTATGGGACCGATAACAGGGTGCCATATAACATTTTTGATATCCGGCACTAGATCACGTGGTCCCGACGCGCACCTGTAAGGGACTACTTTTAAGAATGCGTCTATCCGATACCGATACACCTATCGATTTCGTTCTCCGATTATTGCCAGACACATTTGTAAAATAAAAGCATTAAACCTTATATTACGAGTATCAGTTCTTTCTTATTTCCCATTTCAAATGAAACTATCAACAGATACGATATAGGCATACAGTGATAATTTTTGGCACTAAAAATCTCATTAAGATTTCCCAAAAACTCATTGCTCTCATTCATTTTAATCATTTTTCTATAGAAAAACCCATTGATTTTTAAACTTCTGGTAAAAAAACTCATTGATTTTATTTAGAAAAAATCACTGGGCCTAATAAACGGCCTTAAATATCAAGGAGATAGTAGCTCCGATAAAAATTAAGAAAACATTTGTTTACATTCGATTTAATGAGCGTCTGAGGTACACAGACCGTATCAACTGTCGTCTGAAATGTCAAAGAACTGTCATACGATAGTAAAAGTTCCCAAAACATCATAATGAGTGACCAAATGAGCCAGGCGACTTGAATTTCTGTGGGATGAGGTATTTAATCCCTCAAACGACCCGTTGACAGAAACAACGAGTGAAGAGTTCAAAACGCAGTATGGGATTAATGTAGATGCACTTTTTGATGAATTATAGAATCGGACAATGTTGAGAGCACAGTTTTAAGGCCCACTACAGTAAATACTCCAGATAAACATGGAGCTGATCCCCATACAAAGGAATTCATAGACCTAACAACGTCTGATGTTGAGATGTTCATTGCAAATGAAGGAAATGCTGACACAGTGAACAAAACGTTGTGTGATGTTTCAAAATTTGAGTGTTTCTTGAAAAATAAATGGGAGAAAAGTGAAATTCACCATATTTAGCCTGATCAACTAGACGAGCATTTGGCAAACTTTGTGTTATCTGTAAGGAAATCAAACGAGGCAGAGTACGAACCATGCTCCCTTAGAAATATCGTTTCGAGCATAGACAGAAAACTAAAAAGGAGTAAATACACTGCAAACATTTTTGGAGACGCTTCAAACACATTTCAACTTGTAAGAGATGCGCTTCAAGCAAAGCTAAAGTCCGTGAAGAGATTAGGGAAAGGCAATAAGCCAAAGAAATCGGGCCCAATCACGGACACAGAGATCAACATCCTATATAAGAAAGGCGTGTTAGGACCAGCAACAGGAAAGTCCCTAATAAACGCCCTGTGGTTTAACAACTGTGTCATGTTTGGTCTTCGTGGTATGTGTACGAGAGAACAACACCTTAAGGTATAAATGATCTTTCTCTTTTTTTTCATAACAAAGGGTTTGAAATATCAACATAGTACCAAAGAATGGGACAAATATTACATCTAAAATGAAGTTTTTTGAGATCAAAGTTACCATATTGTCATAGTGTTCACAGTTTTTAAACACATAATAAAATATATATTTCTAAGAGCAATAATGCTGTAAATAATACACTTACATGGTTTTTCAGTGATTCCAAGAAAATTTCAAATCCCTTGATCAGCAATATATTTAAATAAATTTGCTCCAAAAAATTAAATCGACCTAAATGTGAGGTATTGAAACTTGATCACAACACATGTACATCTTTAATAGCCATGCAAGTGCTTGCTCCCATCGAGATTTGAACTCGGAATTCCTCCAAAATAGTTTAATTTAAGAAGTGTTTTGCCATTTAAACTATAAGAGCATTTAATCTGCTGGCCATGTCAGATTGAATATGAATTAAATATTGTCCTAAAGCAAATGTTTATGTTTTCAAAATGTTTCTCTTATGATATTCATTTATTATAAATATGTATAGATATAAATCTTACATATACTGTGTTACTTCAATAAGCATTCAAGAACAAAATAAATAATTACATATTTTCCTGTATGGAATAGAAATGAACCAACTGCATTTTTAACATGTCAGCAGAAAAGGTCTGGCATTTGCAGAGAAATTAAATGCTGCAAATAAATTGTATATCAAAAATTGAATAATTGAATTCAAATCGTTCATGAACTTGAAAGAAAATTCTAATTCTACAGTGAAAATAGTCATGCAGTGGTCATTTTTGGTCCAAATAATCTCATAAAATTTCCAAAAAACTAATTACTTTCAATAATTTTAATCATTTTTCTATAGCAAAACCCATTGATTTTTAAAGTTTTGGTCAAGAAAGCCCATTGATTAAATATAGAAAAAAATCATTGTCATGCAAAAAAAGAAACTTTTTTGTTTCTTGAAATTATTTGCAATCTCAAGAAAAAATTCCTTTAATCATTTGGATATTTTCATTAAATCTCTATACTGATATTTAATTAAGAAAATGTTTCATAGATAGTTGAATGAAACCGTATAACATGATTTGATTCTTGAATACAATTACATGTCAATTTTGAAAAAAAAAGATGGATCCAAATAATTTCCTTTTTCAACTTCTCGATTCAAATGGTGAGACGTCCAGCTATCTCGAACTTCGGATGGGCACCAGTACCTGGAGCTAATGGAGCATCAGACTAAAACTAGAAATGGTGCCAACATAGGGGACATCCGGAAGATCACCCCAAAGATCTTTGCTAACAATGAAGATCCTGCTAGGTGTCCGGTTGAAATATACACAATATATGCATCAAAAAGGCCTCAGGACTTTTGTGAGGCAGATGATCCGTTTTAAATTACCCCGCGAACAGCATCTCAAGACACTAGCATCAACATTTGGTTTAACAAAATGACAGTGGGTGAAAAGACCATTGGTGGCCTATTGAAGGCAATGGCAAAGGAGGGTGGACTGGATGTAAATAAAAGACTTACCAATCACTCCACTCGAAAGCATCTAGTACAAAAATTGAGGGACTCTGGCATTACACCAACTTATATAATGCAGATTAGTGGGCATAGAAACATTTAGTCAATCATGAACTATTCAGCAATGTCAGAAGAGAAACTAAAACAATGCAGTAATCTCCTTTCGTCATCAAGGCCCCCATCGTCAACCATCACATCTTCAGATATGCTCATTTCATCCATGAGTGTCTCTGAATCAGAAGGAGCTATTGCCAGCAATGTAGAGGTTATAAATGGCACTCATCAACCCGAGAGCGTAAATCAAGCTCATAATCCTGTCCAAATACATGTACCAACCAGTTCTGAACCGACTTTACTGTCATCCAATCTCACTTCACAAATGAACGCACTTTTCTTTTGAGCGACTCTTAATATTGGACAGTTCAATGTGTATATGAAGTGCATTATTATTTATTCAAAGCAATTTTTAAAAACTTCCCTTGTTTCCTGGTGTTTTTGTAATAAATATTGATTAAAATCCACAACCCACATGCACTGTTGACATTTTACCGAAAGTCGGCGATGTCAAGGTCAGAGAGTGCTTCGCCTTAATGTATTTCTGTTATGTTTTTTATCAAATACAAATTATCACTTGATTTGTTGAAACAATAAAAAAATATTATGAATCATCTGCATTTTTTGTAGTTTTGTTTGTTTTTGTTGCAGCAGATAATGTAGTGGAACTACTTTTTACGCGTACATTCTAGGTTAATGACGTTTCTAGGTCATTTAAATGGGAACTCACAGAGATACAAAACTACGATTAAAGGAGAACTAAATTTGTTTTAGTTTCCAATATAAAATATGGTTCGCGAAACAGGATAAATAGAATACACACAAACACGGTTTGCCAAAAATAGTAACATTTTTAAGGTAAAGGTCGTTTTGAACGGAGGATTGCGAATAAACAAACCGATTCCGACGTACTACATAGTACCAAAATGATCTGTGTCTCCTAGATACAGCGTTCAGACACCTTTCGTTGCCGAGATTTCAAAGAATGTTGATGTCCTGTCTCAAGAGGGTTTCAAGTTTAAGCATTTGGCAGCGCTTTATATATTTTTATCTGTGTGAATACTAACCCATAACCCCCATTATACCACACGTTACCACACCTCTCACAAATGACTTTAAAAACCACAGCGGCAAAATGCAGAATAACTCCATTTGTTACAATGGTTTATAACTTATATCAGAGGGGAAATGTTGCTTCTTAAATATTAATTGCTCTTGCAACCATATCAAGTTAAATAATTCACAAATCCCCATATGGGACAATGGGTTAATCCAAGATAGTAGTATCTTTTTTTATATGAAATTAGCACATAATTGAAGGAATAAAACAGTTTCAGTGGCAAATTTTAAAAAAAAGTTTTGTTCATGTTGATGATACATTGTACATAAGAAGATGACATTAGAAATTATTTTTTCAAAATTGAGAAAATGCTCATGAAGATTCTATCAAATACCGCAAACAAATCGGATTTTAATATTTTTTTAATTATTGTCTGTTATTACTAGTTGGATCTGCCCGAAATCAAATTGGAAGGAAAGAGCAGAGACATAGATAACAGAGATTGGCAACTCCGGAATTATCGCCAAACTCTCGCGTTCCGCGAGGTCTTGCGAGATAAGGAAAGTGCGTACCTGTTTATCCGTTGCCACGGGAGATGTCAAGCGAAATTGATACTTCTTTATTACAGTAAAATAGCTATGTTTTGGTTATCTGATTGGTTATTTGAAATAACTTCTGGACATTTTGTTTTATTTTCATTTTATTAAATTGATTTTATGTTAAAAACAAAACAAAAAGTTCAGTAGGCCTTCTTTTTCAATGACAGGCTTGATTAACATGCAATTCAGAATTGTACTCATAACGACAATGTCTTTCAAGCAAAGGTTTGAATAATATTTTGTAATAAGTCAAGTGACTCTATTTAGTTGCAGTTAATAACCAAAACATGAACTTTCCACTAAGACATGATAGTTTTTGTCAATATTAAAAGATTGCTTTCTCACTTCATTTCATTTATTCTGTGTCGCTAAACTGTTTACAGTGCTAATTTTGTCAAAACAAAACATATTTTTCATCATGACATTATTTCAAGCCAAATGTTTCAATTTAACAAAATTAAAAGTATTTTATGATGTTAAAATGCATGTTATGAGAATTTTTGTAAAAATGGTTTTAGTAAACGAAAGGACACGTAAGAAAAAACTGACGTGCGAAGTTTTTCAATACACCTTTTACCGCAGATTCCTCTGATATTGATTGCAAATCAATAAGTCCATAATTATTCTAAAACACGTAACGGTCTGGTCTTATCATAATGCTGACCGAAATGAAAAAAGAAATGCTTTTTGAATGTTAAGCTAAAGCAAATAGTGTGTCTTGCACCTTCGTTTTTATTATCATTTCTCAACGAGAAATTAAGTCAAAGCACACTACTTTTAAAACCAGACTGATGCTTTAAACAGAACAAATCCTCCCTATTTTGTTTTCGGGATTTTTAGGTCATTAAACTTGAATGAGGTGTCACAGTGGACACAGGGTTAGCGCCACACGCTTCTTTTGTAATCGCCCTAGCATCAAAAGGTTTTATGACATCAAACTACAAATGTTATGGGGTGGCAATTAACAATCATAGCCTGTATTGTCCACTACCGTGATTGACTCTATCACCCTTCGTTCTTCAAATGACACATATCACTTGACATATTTGCAAGCGATCGGAATTAAGAAGAGGTATGATGAAAAAGGAAATATCGTGGTGTTTCTGATTAAGAAGATCTATTTATTCCCTTTTGTCCATTAATTGACTGGATTTTCTTCTTCTTATATAGGAATATCACTTTGAAAATACGGGAAACTATAGAACTTAGTCAGCATTTAATACGGGATCAATTCAAACTCATTCAGACGTTTTCAGTAATAACACGTTTGATAAAATCCAAGTCACACAATTTAAGTTTCAATTGATGCAAAAATGAAAGATTTTGATTGAAAATAAAATGGCTGAAATCATGATTATGCTTGTGTGGTAAAGCAAACCTAGTATAACTTCGTTAAAAACACGACAATCATCATAAAAAAGCGGGTAACCATAAAACAAAAATAACACTTCAGGAAAATGTCAAGTATGATATGATCCAGTGCATAGTCTTTTAGTTTTACTTGCTACAACTTTGTTATATTTTGGTTGGAAATCAAGATGGCTGAACTCATTAAGGTAGTAAATAGGATATATTTAGTACGCAATAACTTCTAAATCACAAAGAATATCAGACTTAAAATTTGGAAATAAACAAAATCATATTATCCCATTAAATTGGACATTTATCAGAAATGTTTGAATAATCCTCTGTTAAAACATTTTACTTTGTACAAGTATGAAATATTTTGGTTGAAAATAAAATGGCCGAAATCATGATCATGCGTGTGTGGTTTAGTAAACCTAGTTTAACTTCGTTATGGAAGCGAAGATTACTTTAAAAATGCGGGCAACCATAAAACAAAAATAACACTTCAGGAAAATGTCAAGTATGATATGATCCAATCCATAGTTTTTTAGGTTTACTTGCTACAACTTTTGAAATTTTTGGTTGGAAATGAAGATGGCTTAACACATTAAGGGGGTAAATGGGGAATATTGAGTACGGAATAACTTCTAAATAACAAAGAATATCAAACTGATTATTTTGGAAATCGACAAAATCATATTATCCCAATAAAATGGAAATAAATTAAAAATGTTTGAATAAAACCTCTGTTAAAACATTTTACTTTGTACAAGTATGAAATATTTTGGTTGAAAATAAAATGGCCGAAATCACGATCATGCTTGTGTGGTTAAGTAAACCTGGTATAACTTCGTTATGGAAGCGAAGATTACTTTAAAAATGCGGGCAATCATAAAACAAAAATAACACTACAGGAAAATATCAAGTATGATATGATCTAGTGCATAGTCTTTTAGTTTTACTGTGCACAACTTTGTTAATTTTTGGTTGGAAATCGTGATAGCTGAACTCATTAAGGTAGTAAATAGGATATATTTAGTACGCAATAACTTCTAAATGACAAAGAATATCAGACAGAAAATTTGGAAATTGACAAAATCATATTAACCCATTCAAATGGACATAAATTAGAAATGTTTGAATAAAACCTCCATTAAAACATTTTACTTTGTAGAAGTATGAAATATTTTGGTTGAAAATAAAATGGCCGAAATCATGGTCATGCTTGTGTGGTTAAGTAAACCTGGCATAACTTCGTTATGGAAGCGAAAATTACTATAAAAATGCGGGCAACCATAACAGAAAAATATCCGTTCAGGAAAATGTCAAGTATGATATGATCCAATCCATAGTTTTTTAGTTTTACTGTGCACAACTTTGTTAATTTTTGCTTGTAAATCAAGATGGTTAAACTCATTAGGGTCGTAAAAGGGAAATATTCAGTACGGAATAACTTCTAAATGACAAGGAATATCAAACTGAAAATTTGGAAATGTAGAAAAACAAACCCTTTCTTTAAAATTGACTTGAATTGGAAATGTTTGAAAACCCCTCCTTTAGAACAGTTTGAATCTAAAACTACTCAATTATCACGTGTATCGCACCCAACCACGAAATTGCGAACAATTCAATCAAGTTTGTCGCAGTTTGCCATGTTTATTTCTTTGAAAATCGCTTGCTGATCGGTCCTGTTGTATGGAGAAACTTTCTAACAATAACAATATAGTAAATTCGGTAAGAAAATAATTCAATTATGACTTAAAACACGCTTAAATGTGTGTTGCCTATTTCGCGTTTAGTTGAAAATGACGTCGATAGACAGATCTCGAAACGTCTCGCTAAATAACGCGCCATGCGAGATATCGCAGAAACCGGCTATAGGTAAAGAAGGAGTTGCCAATCTCTGTTATCTATGTCTCTGGAAAGAGTTAATGAAAGTTGTGACCTTTTTCCGAATTTTTCTTTATTGCTCCTTTGTCACATAAGTATTTAGTCCTTATTACATAGGCTATTTCCAGTTCACCATTCACCATATTTGTTTTACATCAATTGTGAAGGAAGCTTAAACTTGTTCAAAGCCACTCTCGATGACTGCTTCCTGGATACTAAACCAGTTATCCCGCAGCTTTTGTGGGTTAGTCCAGGAATTTTCACCTCGCCTTATAGGGATTCAAACCCGGGAGCCTCGGTACAATAGCCCGACGCTCTACCACTGCACCAATGTCGCCCACATTTCGAATTAAAAAAGACAGAACGAACTAATATGGGGAATACACCTGATTGTAACTGTCTTTTGATGATTCTGAACGACCTCAATTGCCTTATTATTTATAAGTCAATCAGCTTGACAAAATGAGCAACCTACTCATCATCTATATTGAATCATTTATTTGCATGTGCCATGTCATAAGGCTCTAAATAATCCAGAAGAATGTGTAGGTAATTGGTTTGTCAGAATCACTTCCATTGAATATATATATATGATAGCAGAAAGCTTCTGAGTTTGGAGCAAATGTTTTAAAAAATCGGCAATGTTGTGATGTTTGTAAACAAACCAGTCTGGTGCTTGGATGAAGGCGGTCTTTCGGGTTTCATTTGAAAAGTCCAGAAAATTGCCCAAGGGATTGGTAGTTTTCTATACTAGAATAGTTTAAGTAAAATTTCGTACATTATAAATCTACCTGCGGGATTCTTTTTGAACAAACAAATGTAAAGCCACATGAGAGTCAGTGGAAATTCTTTCTTTGTAAGAACAAAATTTGATGAAACTAAGGGACTGTGTGGTAAACTCAAATTCGGTGAACATGTTTTAAGAAGTAAGAAGCTCTTTTGGACTAAATGTGGCCCTAAATGCACGACCCGTCGTCTTATAAATATCAGTAGTGAAAACTACGACGTGTCACGGTACAATAATTAATGCAACATGTACAACGTTATTTTGGATGAAAGATAAGGAAAAAGATCTGTTTTATGATAGAAAAATTATCAAATTTTATAACTGTCTATATCATTTCTTTATTTCTTGGGGTGTTATAGAAGAAATCTTTCGTAGAACAACCCCTTTACGCAATGCAATCACAGTGGACGTTTGCCACGTGACGTTTTGTTTACTCACAAAACAAGATGGCCGCGAAACCGTGTTTGTGTGTATAGATGGTTGGTGTCTTGGAAAGGGAAAGTTTATCGGGCTCGGCTTCAGAATTTCATCTGATTCGCCTTCAGCTCACCGGATTAAATTCCTACGCCTTGCCCGATAAACTTTCCCATTCAAAGACACCAACCATCTATTCTCTATATACATGCAAATGCACGGATACATGCTTTCACGTTTGTATCGTGACTTTGATATCCCCCAATTCTAAGTTTTAATTTTAATGCAGCCTTCCTTTATATGTGTGTATATAAATAATTCAAGTATGTATTGGTTACACTATCATACAAATAGTTTGACGATATATCTTGAGTTTCATTGTCGTCTGTAATCGAAATATGATATTGGGATAGGCAAATATTTGTCGATTGGTAATGGGTTAAACAATAATTACATATGGAAATTATATAACAGGTCTCTGAAAAAAAAGTCTGCTCGTCAATATTATAGATACACTTTCATTAGTTTGTATGTATACATCACTCAATTAAGTGTTTTATTTTCATGTTGTGTGTATTACGGCCGATGTTTGAGTGTTCGTTTATGTATGCAACCTATTGTCTGGTCACAAATTACATTCAATGTATGGAATTGCATTTAAAATGGTATATGTCTGAGTAGGCATGCATATCTAAACTTACGTGTTAAACAGCATACGTATTTTTACATTATAATCCTATATGCATCATTCCCTTTTGATTACTCTCCATAAGTTAACTTGTACATATTTTATTCTTATCAAAATATAATAATGTGTTTTTTCTTTCTTAATCTCTTTTGTTCTTATTCTTTCATTTTCTTTCTTTCTTTCTCGATTCATGTGATACATATTTTTTCATTGTGCATATGTTAGTGACCATAAACTGTAATGTTTGTGTCAATAAAATCATTTCTGATTCTGTCTCATGAATCATGTACAGAACATATACAATATGTAACCAAGGACAACATGTCACATTTAACATCCACACCTTATATTTATTGTATCAACTGACATACATGTACATCCACAGTTAACATCCACATCTAATATTTACTGTATCAACTGACATACATGTACATCCACATTTAATATCCACATCTAATATTTACTGTATCAACTGACATACATGTACATCCTCATTTAATATTAACATCTAATATTTACTGTATCAATTGACTTACATGTACATCCACATTTAATATCCACATCTAATATTTACTGTATCAAATGACATACATGTACATCCACATTTGATATCCACATCTAATATTTACTGTATCAAATGACATACATGTACATCCACATTTAATATCCACATCTTATATTTATTGTATCAATTGACTTACATGTACAGTTACATTTAATATCCACATCTAATATTTACTGTATCAAATGACATACATGTACATCCACATTTGATATCCACATCTAATATTTACTGTATCAAATGACATACATGTACATCCACATTTAATATCCACATCTAATATTTACTGTATCAAATGACATACATGTACATCCACATTTGATATCCACATCTAATATTTACTGTATCAAATGACATACATGTACATCCACATTTAATATCCACATCTTATATTTATTGTATCAATTGACTTACATGTACAGTCACATTTAATATCCACATCTAATATTTACTGTATCAACTGACATACATGTACATCCACATTTAATATCCACATCTAATATTTACTGTATCAACTGACATACATGTACATCCTCATTTAATATCAACATCTAATATTTACTGTATCAATTGACTTACATGTACATCCTCATTTAATATCAACATCTAATATTTACTGTATCAATTGACTTACATGTACATCCACATTTAATATCCACATCTAATATTTACTGTATCAACTGACATACATGTACATCCTCATTTAATATCAACATCTAATATTTACTGTATCAATTGACATACATGTACATCCTCATTTGATATCCACATCTAATATTTACTGTATCAATTGACTTACATGTACATCCACATTTAATATCCACATCTAATATTTACTGTATCAAATGACATACATGTACAGTCACATTTAATATCCACATCTAATATTTATTGTATCAACTGACATACATGTACATCCACATTTGATATCTATTGTATCATTTGACATGTATGTTTATGTGATTACATAAAATGGACCAAAATGTATCGGCTGTAATCATGTGTTCTTATGAGAATTCTTTGCAAAACATACCAAATACAAATGTATATACTTTTTCTCAATGAGGTTCGTCATAACTCCCTGGTGATATTTAAAGCAATACTTGCGCTCATTTACACTTGAACTGTGAAAGTTCTAGAATAATTAAAAATTGAATTAGAATAAGTTACACGTTCACATGATGATTTCAAAAGAGTAAATACTATAAGATTTGTTTACAATTAGCGACAAAACAAAGTCACCTGAGAAAGATTTTGGAACCAATAAAACACAAGAAATTATCCATTTTGAATGTGCACATTGTAAATAATGAAAAAATGACATTATGTTTATGTCTTTCACGTGAGTTTTCTAACCAAGTGATCGCAACTCATTAATCCAAGCGCCCCTTGCTGTTTCGAGGTTACTCAAATTTAAATGATGGAGTTTAATTGGTGGGCATCAAATTTGTGAAAATAGCACATTAAAAATAGATAATGAATAGTGCATGTGTTATATTGTCATGATCCTGTGTTTTTTTTACTATGTTTCAACATATTCTATATTAATTTATGACTTATATTACTCAGCTATGCACTTTGTTTGAGTGCTAATTTGCTTTAAAGAATGTATTGATACAATAGTCTTGAAGTATTTCGGCGATAATAATCGCTCATAATCTTTGTAGACAATATATTTTGAACCGATTTTGTACAAAGAATAAATTTTGCATAACTATTAGATTTCAGAGAAAAATCATATCGTTATTAAAACTTTAAAAGGTTATTAACATTATTTTATAGTTATCATGCATATTAAGTCCCCAACTTCTTTTTTTCAAGCCTAAAGCTATTCTAGTCGTTTTTATAATTTTCTTTTTTCAAATACGGTTACCATGGAAACTGACATTTTACACACAAAAAAATATTCCTGAACATGTACTTTTTTCATTTTGTTTTCAAGAATAAATGTTACATACTGAAAAATATGAATATTCTATGAAAGTTTTTTTCAAAGAAATCTTCATTCTATTGTAGTGTACATGTATATCAATTTTTATTATCTTTACAAAATATCAAAAACAGATTTGGATTACAAAACTGTTCAAATTGTTAAAATTTAAAGTAACATTTGATTATGAAATATTGAATGTATGAATACATGTTTGTTGTGTTTTTAAACCTTCCAGGAATAATTTTAGTAGCTCTGAAGATAGTATAGACATTTTCAAAGTTTTGCTCAAAACAGTTACCATGGCAACTGTCATTTTACACAAAAACTAACTCGTCGACCTGTAATTATATTTTCATTTTCATGTAGCATTTCTTCTACTGCTGTGCTTTTATCATGTTAAATTTGTTCACTACTATTTCTTCATAAATTACTGTGGCTGTTAAAAAGTCGCGAAACTAACAACATACTTATTAGGCCATGAGCCAAGAACACTTTTGATCCCCCTAGCAGACGAAATATTGCGAAGTTCCGTTGGGGCTTTACAGAGTTACAAGACTTTGAAGATGGGCTTATCAGTATATTATAGCCTATATAAGAAAATCTTTAAATATATTTTCCTCTCGATCCATAAGACCTAGAGCTTTGATATTGGGTATGTAGTCCTATACTGGTCCTCTTCCAAGTCTATTAAATGACTGCTGTGCCAAAAATGGCCCCGGGGCTTATCAGTTTTACATTGCCATAATTATGTTTACAAAGGTTTAAACATCTTCGTTTTCTTAAGATTGATTTGAGCTAGAGCTATGATTTTTGGTATGTAGCATCATCCATTAGACTTCTTCAAATTTTGATAAGATGATGACCTTCGGGCCTTAAATGGCCACGCCCTAGGGGCTTATCAGTTTAACATAGCCTTATATATGAAAATATTTAAAACTCTTTTTCTCTGAAGCCATTAGGCCTAGAGCTTTGATATTGGGTATGTAGTCCTATACTGGTCCTCTACCAAGTTTACTAAATGACTGCAGGACCAAAAGATGATGTTTTGAACCAAATATCAAAGCTCTAACGAAAAAGATTTTTAAATATTTTCCTATATAAGGCTTTGTTAAACTGATAAGTCCCTAGGGCGGGGCCATTTAAGGCCCAAAGGTCATCATTTTATTAAGATTTGAAGAAGACCAATAGATGATGGTACATACCAAAAATTAAAACTCTAGGTCAAATTGATCCTTAGAAAACGAAGATTTGTAAACCTTTTTTTACATAATTAAGGCAATCTTTAACTGATAAGCCCCTAGGGCGGGGCCATTTTTAGACCAGCGGTCATGATATGAACAAACTTTGTAGAACTATGGAACTTATGGGGAAGATTTTTTAAAGCTTTTCTCATATAGGCTATATATTGCTGATAAGCCAATTTTCAAAGTCCCATAACTCCGTAAAGCCCCAACGGAACTTTGCAATCTTTCGTCTGCTTATGCCCTATAGCTAGAGGGTAAAGAAAAACATAACTTTCAAAATTTCCCCTAGGGGAGTAGGGCCTTTTCTGGCTCAAGGTCTATATGTATGTTCTGTATATTATATTACCAATGTCTTAATATTATCACTATTAGATATTATAGGATGAATACATACATCATGCAAAAACATCAAGACATTCATGTTCTCTTCCTCATGCAAACACACAAACAAACACTGTTTACAAATCGCACAAACTCGTCTTCTTTACTAAGGTATAAAAACTCAAACAAAGCAGGTCTTCCCATTAACAAAAATGACAACGTATGACATCATCCATCTAGCTTCTCTTAATGTTAATGGGTTAAGAGACAATTTGAAAAAGGAAAGGCTTAAAGTTTAGATCAAACAACAGAAGATTGACATAGTCTTCATACAAGAAGCGCATTTTACCAACGACATAATAACGAACGTCAACAAGCAATTAAGTGAATGGAACACATACCATTCTATTGGTACAAACTACAGCTGTGGATGTACACTCTTATTATCAAAGAAATTGCATTTTAAATGTAAACTCCAAGCATAAGATTCAAGCGGGAGATTTATTATCTTAAATATCAATATAAACAATGAAGAGTATACACTTGTTAACATAATCTGGGAAATCGAAGAAACGACTTCTTTAACCTCACTAACAACAATGTGAAAGAATGACCACCAAGTCTCCTCATAATAGGCGGATATTTTAATGATATACTTAATCGTAACGACAGAATGACCATAAGCTCCAATGCAAAAAAGTGCCTGTATCAAACTTGTCAGAAATCATGCAATCACAAAACCTAAAAGATAAATGGAAAATAAGAAACCCCAACAAATATCAGTTTACATGGAAACGTCAAAATACAACAGAAAAACGCAAAATAGACTTCTGGCTTATCCAAGAAAATCTTATGCCTTCAGTATACAGTTGCGACATCAGACCAGCACAAATTAAAAGCACAGATCATTTAGCAATCTCTCTCTAATTCAAAATGTTCAATAACAAGGGTAATGGATACTGGAAAATAAATAATTCGCTATTAAAGGACAAAACTTACATTAAAGAGATAAACAACTTGATTGTCAGTCTTTCGTCACAGCAAACTCTTAACAACAAATACGACCCCCAAGTATGGTGGGAATCTTTGAAATGCCACATCAAACAAACATTTAACAACCCAAAACTACTCAGTAAAGAAATCTAGAAACACAAAAAATGAACTTAAAAATCTTGAGCAAAACCTTACAACACATGAAAATGATAGCAATAACACAGATGAAATAAAAAGATTAGAAGAAGAAATACAAGATATATACGAAAAAGGTGCAAAAATCAGATCGCGTATACAAATCCTTGATGAGGGTGAAACCAATCTAAAATATTTTTTAAACCTAGAAAAGTCAAGACAATCACGAAAAGTAATTAACTCCCTTATTGTAAACAACAAACGTTTGTCACTAAACCAGAAATTTTAAATGGAAAAGTCATTTTTTTCAAAACCCTTTATAAATCAAACGGTATAAATGAAAGACGATATTGACACTTACTTATCAAACATTATTTTGGAAGCTATATTAGACGACTATTCTTCAGAATTATACGACGGTGTGTGTCCTGACGTAAAATGAACTTAGGGAAGCAGTTTCAGGCATGAAACGCAATAAGAGTCCAGGTAGTGATGGCCTCTCTGTTGAATTGTATAAAGTCCTCTGGTCACACATTGAGACACCTTTTACGAAATTATTGAATTATGGTTATAGACACGGTCACTTATCTAATACTAAAAAACACAGCATTTTATCATTAATATTCAAGATAGGCGACCCAGAAAATATAGAAAACTGGCGCCCGATCTCCTTATTAAACGTCGATTATAAGATAGCAGTGCGTGGCTTAGCAAAACGTTTACAAACAGTTCTTCCTAAATTAATTAACACCCATCAGCAATGTTATTTAAAAAGAGATTCATAGGTTATAATATAAGACACATACAGGATATAATCGACTACACCGATGAACTATATATAGAAGGTGTTCTACTATTCTTAGATTTTAGAAAAGCTTTCGATACAGTGGAATGGAACTTTATCTTTGAAGTATTACACCATTATGGTTTCGGAAATTCTTTCATTCAATGGGTTAAAACAATTTACAATAATATTACGGCTAATGTTCTTAACAATGGTTTTATGTCACAAAAATGTATGTTAAGTCGCTCATTTAGAAAGGGCTGTCCTTTGTCATCTCTACTATTTATTCTAGTAGAAATTATGTCAACAAAAATAAGAATATGTAATGAATTTAAAAGCATTGAAATCAATAACGGAAACATAAAGCAAATGAAAATCACCCAGTTAACTGATTATACAACTCTCTTCCTCAAAAATTAAAACGAAATTCGAATCACACTAGATATCATTGACGAATATGGAACCTACTCTGGCCTCAAACTTAATAAATCCAAAACCCAGGCTATGCTAATAGAAAGATTAAAAAAGTCAACACAATATGATTTAAATATAGTAAAATGGACTACATAAATCAAAGCGCTAGGTCTTTACTTTGGAATAAATAAAACAATATGCCAAGAAAAGAATTTGGAATCAAAATTAGAAAAATGCAGACAGCTTATAGACAAATGGAAACTAAGAAATCTCTACTTCCTAGGCAAAATTAAAATAATAAAAATGTTACTTCTTCCCCAGTTTACATATCTCTTCCACTCTCTATATGTAACGGATCAAACTCTATACTCTATAAATAAAATGTTTTTCGAATTTCTTTGGAATGGCTCAAGAGAAAAAATTAACGCACGACTCTGATAGGTCACAAATATGAAGGCGGAATAGACATGATTGACATTAGAGCTTTTGTTAAAACACTTAAATTCAACTGGATCAAAAGACTCTTATCAAACCATTCAAACTCAAATTGGCAAGAAATTCCAAAGTTTTATTATGACCATTTCGGCAAAAATCTCTTGATATTTTATAATGATTGCGAATCTATCAATAACCTTCCAAAAACTAAATACAAGCTGCCATCCTTTTATCATCAACTATCAAAATCATGGCTAGAATCTAACAGAACCATATTAAACCATAAGAAATGGAACACTTTGCTCGATATCCGAAAACAAGTCATCTGGGGGAATAAATTCATAAAAATTCTTCAAATAAAACTCTGGTATTTCACAGATGGAGAGATTCAGATATTCTATTTATAGATAACATCCTATCTGAAAATGGCACTTTCTGCGAAACAAAAGTCCTACAAAATTTAAAAGACAAGAGAAACTGGTTGAGCGAATTCAATATCATAGCATCATCAATTCCACGCTCATAGAAAGAAATTATCAAGAATAATGCCCCTTTGAAATCAAAAGTAAAAACTAAACTTAAACTGCTGGGATCAAGTACTTTCAACATAAATCAACTTTCAAACAAGCAGATATATAATACGTATATGAAGAAATCCTTCGAAAAACCAATTATTTACTCCTTTTGGAAAACTAGGTCTAATACAAACATCCCCTGGTCATGTGTGTATGATCAATCCATAACAATAGTCCTCATAACAAAATAACGAAATTTAGGTATAAACTTATATACAATATAATAGCAACAAAAGAAAATCTTAAGAAATGGAAAATAGAAAATTCAGACCAATGCATTGTCTGTAAAAGCACAGAAACATATAAGCATTTCTTTATCACATGTAAAAGCATCGCAAGTATTATTCAAATCTTAAAAAAACATATTTATATCAATGAGATACGGACACAATATCATCAACCTTCAGTCATTCATACTAGGCTACAAAAGAAATTTTAAACAACATGAAAGTACCAATTTCTTATTAAATATATTGTCATTTACACTGTATAAAACATGTTATATGTCAGAAAAACGAACTAAAAGTATACAAACTGTAGATGTAATGACTGTCTTTAAAAGAGAATGCCAGGTTGCTTTATTTATATTAGAGGAAAATGGCACAAAACAAGTCACAAAGCAGATGCTTCAAAAAGTTGTTAACCAGTTCTAATAAATTTGCGTTCGTCAACTTTTTACCGACTTTTCGGTCGGCCAGCTGTTCTCCTATTTATCGGACGTTTTTCCCCTTTTCTTTAAACACAGCCTTTCTGCAAATCTAAATTGTCAATCATATAAATCAAATCTCGTTTTGAATATCAAATACTCCTTTATCAATTATATAATACAGATTGACTTTGGTCATCTTGCACTAGCAAGGTACCTCGAAATCCCTTCTTCAACACATAAACAAAATCTCATCTTTCCTTCTAAATTTCGCTTTCGCTTTAGATCGAGAAATAATGGGCCACACATTATCGACATCCGCATATAGACTGCCCCATACAAAAATCCACAAATACACATACACACACCCACTGCACCAAATCATTTATGACCAACTCGGGCAATTATTACTCTACTCGCCTAAAACAAAACAAACAAACGAAACACCATAACTAATAATGGTGGCACAATAAGATATTTAGAATACTTTTATCTAATATGTTACTTTTCTTTTTCATGAAGACAATTTCATGACATAACGATAATAATAATTGCCTCATATTTGTGATATCTATATGTCTTGTTTATAAAATGAAATCTGCTCTTTTATATTTCACCAATAAAACTGTTATATAACAAAAAAAAATGAAAAAAAAAAAAGATAAAAGAAAGAACAATTACAGTGGACAGAAGAGGAACAGCTCATAATGAACAATTCCTCCTTTGAACACGATGGTTTCCTTTCTATTTTACGCAATAGACATTCGTAGGTGTAAGCATGATATATTTCTAATACCGGTAATTTTTCTTTAACCAATGTATATTCTCGTTCAACCTTTATTATGTAACTGCTTACATCGATTTGATTTTATATAACCTTTATATGAATGCATGATATGAATTCCTCCAAACTATGTTAAAAAGAACTTTGTAAACCACATAACTGAATAAAAAAAAGTCATTTTCGAATTCGCAAACGAATTTTTAATAACATAACATAATTTAACAAAATTCTATGAAAGGATTATTTTTGTATAAAACAGTAGAAAAAGTCAGTAACTATTTCAGTATTTCGAATAAGTATGTCGAAATAACGACTTAATTACCTTGTTTTTTCGACTTACCAACTCGGAAGAACGAAACGCCCGCATACATGATTTTGACGTAGTGCATGTATTACCCACAGTATGAACTTACCTATGACCTTAATTACCAAGTGTATTAAATGTATTGATTTTTAACGAGACCAACTTTTTAACCCGGTATTTGTATTTACTGTGTAACAGATATAATGAGTGGCGAATATTTATGTCCGCTGACAGGAAAAATGAGCGGTACAACTTATTCATAAAGAAAGTATAGAACCTGCAAAGTCTATCTGAAAAAGTAAACTGTTAAATCTTTTTTTTTTTAGATATTCACCTTTACATGATACACCCATGTCTAACTCTCTAGAAACCATGGAATGTACTGTAGATGCACTAAGCCCAACCTTAAAGCCTCTGTCTCTTATTGTATACCTTCTATTATTCTGAAGCAACTGGCTTATTTCGTCGACTTTTCTTGATGTTATACTGGGACGGTCAGATCTCGGGCTGTCAGTACCATCGTGCGAAGAATCTTTTTTGTATACGTTCAACCACTAATATACTTTTTTCTTTCAGTGGACTTGTAATGTAGGTGTCAATAAACATGGAGAGTGTCTCCAATTTCGTTTTTCCAAATAACGCACAAAACTTTATGGAATGCCGCTGTTCATTTACCATCTTCACGGGCTCTGTTCTATGCTTTCGTTGTATACAAAAACTACGTATTTCAGCACATGACGTTGCATAAGGTATCGCACGTCTTACGGAGTACTTCCGGATCGTAGTACCCAAAAGAAGTCCTATTTAGAAATTTTGAGTTTCAATTTCTGGTGCATAGTTTTGCTTGTAAGAGATGAGCTGATAGAACTCTGATGTGTTTCCTGTATAGACTATAGTCCTGCATTGCTTTAAAAGGTTGTTTTGTTGGACTTTAGCAGGACTAATTGTTTGGGATGTATGAACACAAATGCCGGTACTTCGGGTAGATTTGACAGCTTGTGTACTGATTTTCGGACGGCAATAGTTCACTTTGCTCCGTAAAGAAAGTGGGTTTAATGGCTCAACTTGATATTTATATATAAAGCTAAGTGTAGAAAACAAAATTCACTCAGAAGAGTCTTGAAAGTGCCTGTTTTAACTTTGGAGTCAATGAAATTTCAAGGCCTCAAAAGTAACAGGTGTATGACCATAGGCTTTGGCAAAAGGGCACAGAAGCGTCATGTAAAATTTGAGTTAATTTTAATTTGATGAACATTTCCTGTTCACTCTCCTAAAGGATATATATGTTACGAATTACAAAATTTGTACCGATCAACGTTATCTGTTTTATCATCGTTAATACAAATGGATGCAGGATGTTCCAGGGGCAAAACAGGCGCATAACTGCTAAATAATAAAAGCAGAGTTTTGAAACTTGGTCGGAAAACTTTCACAATAACCCTGAATACATTTATAAAGTTTAAGTTTGAATCGATTCATCTGAATACCGTGTTATGAGATACATCATGGTGTTATTTAGACCCCCATGTAAGTAGTGGCAAGGTTCTGGCTGGTATTGCGGCACGTCATTTTACTGCGATATTGTAACAACAATGAGCATATCATCAAAACATCTCATGAACTAGAACGAGTCCCTATATGTAAAGTTTGTGTGTATTACATTCAATATAAACCGGATCCTAAAGTTAAAGTTATGTTTCCATAGTCATCGCGAAGGCTTAGGGTCGTAGTCAATTCTGGTACCATGCAAACTCTGCATATAACACTCACTAAGAATTGTGTCCCTTATTTGCTCTCTGTTGGCACTTAATATGACGAAATGACATACGATCTTAAATCCTTAATAGTTAAACAAATGTTGAAGTTAATTTGGGGGAGATATTCACTATGGTTTAACATTGATTTGCACTGGAATATTCTGTTCAATGTTACCGTTGTACATTTGGCACAAAAGACAAAATTGCAACATTTTAATTCTCAGAAAAGAGATGAATCATAATAATTCAGACTTTTCTAGCGGTAAACAGTCGAAAGAGGGCGTAATTCAGACCCATTAAAACACATTATTTATCGCTGGAGTCAATGGAAAAGCGAAACCTCAAAAGTCACAGCTGGTCTCGCACCTGTTACAGAGTACTTCCGGGTTGTAGTACCCAAAAGTAATCCCATTTAGAAATTTTTAGTTTCGACTTCTGGTGCATAGTTTTGTTTGTAAAAGATGAGCTGGTAGAACACTGATGTGTTTCCTGTATAGATTATAGTCCTGCAATGCTCCCAAAGTTTGTTTCGATTGCTTATTGCAGGACTATTCGTTTGGGATGTATGAACACAAATGCCGGTACGTCGGCTAGATTCGACAGCTAGTGCACTGATTTTCGGACGGTTATAATACATTTTGCCCCGTAGAAAAAAAAAATGAAACGATTGAGGTGTCCATCTTATTATAGTTTCTGAGAGTTAAATGGCCAAACTTTACGTTTCTGTATAAAGCTAAGCGTAAAAAACACTATTCTTCCCTCAGCAGAGTCTTGAAAATGCCTGATTTAACATTGGAGTCAATGGGAATTCAAGATCTCAAAAGTAACAGGTGTATGACCAGGTGTGTGACCACATACAGTTTATGACGTCATCAAAGTGTAATGTAATTTATCTCGAGCACGTCAATAACACAGTCGGCCGGAGTAGGCTAGACAGTACGTCACGCCGACCAAACGATCCGTGTTAAAAACATCGGGAAACTTGTTTTTAAAGGCAGCATAGAGTTTTAAGGAGCTCGCTTTTCACGGTATCTCTTTATTTGTTGTGTTTTGAAGGGCTCCTGAAATTGTGTTATTATTTTCTTAACCTTTTGAAGAAAGTCTTTGGCTGGCTGGCTAAAGTGTAATGTGCCACTAAATATCTTACGACACAAACGTGCGTCAGTCCTAAAAAACAGGTCCTGCTAGTGCAACACGTCTATTGAGAAAAGCATTATTGCAATGCCATTGAAATCGCCTCTCAGAAACACTTCACATGACTTGTGAAATGATACTATTGTATTCCAATTTTATTTAAAATGCTATTCATGTATATTAGTTTTTACTTAAAATATTTTAACATAGATTCACAAAGTTGTTTGGTAAACCGGTCGATTTCTCAAGATTTTTTAATTTTATCTATGTTTGATGGCGATACGGGGCGACTTTTGTCATTTATAAGTCGTTTCTAACAATGTTAAAGCATAGCCCGTTACTTACAAATACCAATCTGAATGGTTTACTGATGGTTTTTATACAGGTCTCCAATTTAGCTTTGCAATTATTATAATGTCCCAGAGAGCGGAATGTACAATACTGTATTGTATTGTTTATAGATAAATAGTTTGATATCCGCCTAGTTTAGTTGTATTATGTCAGTGAATAATTATGTTATGCCTTTATGTTTTCAGTCCAAACAAGTACAGACGGCCAGAGATCTGTGAAGGAATCATTGAAGACCAGCATTGTTGAATAAGGTAAGAAATCGGTTGTGACATCGCTACAGACTATCTCTGCTAGACTGTTGAAATCTGAAAGTTCGTAGGCTTGGTTTGGAATTTGATTGAAATTAAATATAATTAATCGAAGTGCTGCTCCATTTCAATGGAATGTAGAAATAATAAAATACGGACGGGGAGATGACGCAATGATAACGGAAAACAGTAAGGGGCTTGGAAAGAATACTGTGTCTGAATTTCATGAAGTATCCAATCTATGCAAAACGCAGATATGCACATTAACCACACTGTTTAACTAATAAACAGGTTAAATCAATTACTCGAAGTTAACCTATAACAAAACAAATTGTTAATTTTACATAATAAGATAGTTTAAAGTAGTAAAAATGAAAATGTTGATAAAATAGACTACCCCAACTGGTAAAGTATGATTTGTCTTCATTTAAATGTGTGCAGATTCGGCTATATCTTAATGTGGAGCTGCGCATGTGTGTTGCTGCAATAAAAATCGATTTAGAGCAACTATGTGTGATTTCACAGAAAAGAAATAACCGATTTTCTTTACTTGTGCCTTTCTTCATTTCAGTTACCAAGAATTGGATTTGAAAGTGACAGAGACACGGTGATTATCGGGTTATATATTTTCCAGTCAGGTAATGATATCTTTGGTCCGAAACTAGTCTCGTCCCTTGCTGATTAAGTATCTCAGAGCTGTTAAGAACATAATCAGACAATCCGATTTGTTATTCATTTTTTTTTATAATTTTTAAATCTATGTTAAACATCGATTATAACGGAAGTTTAAATGTTATTGAATTAACGATGATTGCTTCATCGATAGTTAGCCAGTACTCGCGAAAATTTGTATTTCCATCTCGCCACTAAAGGAGGTCAAACCCAGTATCATCAGTACCAAGGGCAGACGCTCTTCCAATGCATTATTAGACATCAGATTCTAATTACCTTATTATTAGATCAATATGATCATATCGATCTGTCTGATTTGAATGGATATTGCCTACGATTTCATGGATTCATTTTATAAGATTGTTTAACCACTAATCCTGTTTTACCATATTACAGCACGAGAAAACAATGGCAGAAAAACGAAAATTCCAAGAAGAGTCCGATGTGTCATCCGAGGACGAATCATTCGATAGCTCAGAAGGAGAACATTCTAGCCTGTACTCGGATAGAGGGAAATTACGTTTTGACGAGATTTCCGAGGAGGATCTTAGCTCGGAGGCCTCGAACCAACCGAAGACTGACATAAACAAACCATTGTGTGACCCTTGTCTTATTGATAAATTGATCAGAGTCGTTGCTTCCTACATGTGTTATGTTTGTGGAAAACATTACTGTAACCATTGTT